>JAVJIF010012645.1:0-116063 GCA_038442645.1 Agave tequilana
TGATTGGTAGTCAAAAGTGCATTTTTATCATAACATTTACCATCACATTTTCATATTTATTCATTTAATTCTGCACAATTATTAATAATTTATAATTTATTGTGTGCAGGCCTCGAATTATTATTTTAATAATAAATAAAGCTTAATGAAGCCCAAACATATTTGAAGCCCAGGTGTAAAAGTGCGAATATCAATTGTCAAAGTGCAAATTATGCAAGGGCTAAAGTTGCAATTATTAAGATGAGGGAAGGATAGAATTCTACCCAACCCTAAACTCTTGCAGGATGAGCATAAGAGCAAAGATAAGAAGGAAAGTCGTGATAAAAGATTTGGGATATTTGAGATCAAGGTAACTTGATTACTAAGTTATCTCGAAAAATTCAGAATAAAGAGCCAGGATGCAGCTTCCAGAAGCAGGCGCCCAAATGGATGGACCAGAAGAAGCCACGCGCCAAAGCGCGTGGCCAGAATCCCTAGAAATGCCGCAATTCCACGGCAAAATCCCAGTTTCTGCGGCAAAGTTGATGACATCATGGACCAACTTTCGTGGGCTACTTCATCCGGGACTCTTCGGCCTTCTGCACCTATAAATACCCCCTGCAGTGCAATGTACAGAGTCGTCCAGAGGCGAGCCAAGGGCCAAAAGCTAGGGTTTAGTTTTCTTTTTAGGTTAGATTTTCTTTCCTCTGTAAATTTTATTTTCTTTTTGTGAAAGCTGAGAGGAGATGATGTATTCATGGAGGAAGGGATCCACTTGTACTGATGGTGACAGCCGTGTAAGTTGTAATTTTCCACCATTGTTTAATAGTCAAATCAAAGCTTGTTTTTGTTCTTTTTATTCTATTCTTGTTTTATTGTGTCTCTATCTTTGTTCTATCATCGTTCTTCTATTTTTTATGACATTGTTTCTTTCTCTAATGTCTTGCCCACCATGAGATCCAACTGCTCCGAGAATACCTAGCCGAAGAAGGAACCTTGATGGCCTATGGCGATGAACAGGTCTTCATAGTTGCTTTTTATTCCATAGTTAAGAAGGCGGACGATCCTATATGCCATGCTTGTACGCCTTCCAAGAAAAGGTAAATCATCGCAACGGTTTCAAACGGTAAGCAGACTGAAGAGGTAAGTTTTCTTTTCTTTTCTTTTCTTTTTGTAGATTAAATCATAACTCATCTCCATATTCTTTTTCCGACCATTGTAAATACCGCTATCTTTCTAACTTAACTAATAAAAATAAAACTTTAAAGAAACTTGCTTAACGCTTCCATCGCAGTCCCTCCCTGAGGATCACGACCCGCATAGCCTTGCTACCGCGGATTAGTATTGAGCACCTCGCACACCTTTAATTCTCAGATCTAATATTCATATTTTGTGTGCAGGTAAAACTCGATCAACAAATTGGCGCCGTTGCCGGGGACGGACGGTAAGTTTTTCTCTAAATAAAAAAAATTAACTAATTATTCTTTTATTCTTTTCTGTTTGCAGGTTTGGAGAACAGGAAACAGCAACAGAAGTGGACATATAGCAACTCTGTGCCTCTGCCCTCGAAGGCAGAGCAGCAGAGCCTGCTACTTTGCCGCAGAAACGCGGCAATAGCCGCGGATCCGCGGCAATAGCAGTGAATTACTGACTCAGTTTTCTGCAGGTTGCTGCAAATTGCAAATATTGTCTACTGCTCTGTTAAAATTTGTTCTGTGATAACCCTGCTTACTGCTAATTAATTCAACAGTAAACTATTTGTTGTTAAAGATAAAAATTGATTAGACGTTTGCATATTAGGCACGTGTCTTTTCAATTCATTTATTTTTACTGTTGAAGAGTGCTGGAGCAAGGTACGTACGCATTGCATGTAGAATAGGACTCATCTCTTGGTTGATTTTCTGCTTTGAGTGAATCTTATCTACTTATCTTGTACACTTGCACTAATTCATCTTAAGGGCATAACCCATTAACAAGATAAGGTGGGGATTTCATCACCCTTCCTTAGCCCAAAAATCATATCCAAGCACTCACTAACCCAAACCTAACTAAAAATTAGTAGACGTTGGCCCTAGGGACATCTCGGACTCAATAGGAGATTATCCTAAGGGGGAACAGTGCTGGAAGTTGACTCTTGTCAAATCAGTGTCTAGGAAAGGGATTGAGGGCCGAAAGCCCGAAGATTGGTGGTTATTTAATTAAGGAACGTCTTTGACAGAAAACCTCCCACCACTCTTGCCCTGACCTGGCTGATTAACTTGTGGTCAAAGTCTGCACCCTACCTCCCGTGGACAGTCTAACCAGTTAGGAGTCGTCTAGGTCATAGGTCTACCCTAACTTAGGTTAGAATTTTTCTTTTTTGTTTGTTTATTTGTTTGTTTTCTTTTTTTTGTTTGTGTTGGTGTGATATGGCATATAATAATAATTCCAATTTTAATCCATATTACACACCTAACTATTATTCGGATATTACCAACCCGGCATATCATAACTTTGACCAATCTAGTGTGCCGGAATGGTCTTATCCGAATGAATATAGCCCACACCCTCCATCTTATGACTATAATTTCCATAATAATTTCAACTCGTCACAGAGTTCATGGGGTTTCGAGTCCCCCGAGTCTAATTCTCAACCAAATTGTCCTTCATATCCATCTAGTCCACATTCTTTCAATGATTCATACTTGGATTCCCCCATTCAGAATAGATTACCATCTATCGGGGAAATGATAAGTATGCATGAGTCCAAGCAACAATTACCATCAATCGCAGACATGATTATGCGTGAGTCCACCGACTCACAACTTCATCACGATTACACTTCATCTTTTCAAGTCCAATCACAGCATGATGCACCTATCGACTATGAAAGGATGCTTGCCGCCATGACTCAGGCTAGATTAGCCCGTGATCGTGACATAGATCTGATGGTTCAATCCTTACGTTCTCACCGTTCGGCCATTTCTGATATTGTTGACCATTCTGTTAGAGCCGACGAACCAAGTTGCTTTGGACAACAAGATTCTATTTCAGTGCCATCATGTGAACTTGCCGAAACTTCAAAATCTGATAACTTGGCAAGTTTTTCCTTTCATGAATTAGAACTTGAACATGAATATGATCATGATCTTCAACTTGATGATTCAATTTTATTTCCTGATCCAATAATGACTCCAGTGTCTCCACCTGATTTCACTTTTCCCGAGTCAACATTGGATCCTATTCCAATTCATAATGAAATTGAATCACCCATTTTAGATGATCATATTGAACTTGACCAATTGTGCAATTTTGAAAATCCTATGGATAAATTGGCAAGTTCTTTTTATTACATTGAACCCAATGAGATATGCGACCTAGATTCTCACAATCTCTTTACTTCTGAAACTGATTGTACAATTCTGACGGAAGATGTTGACCTTAGTTTTGAAGAATTGTATGGCGATGAGCTAGAATTCCTTAATATTGAAAGTAAAGAGATATCACCCATATTAGGTCACATTCCATTGTGGGAAGAAGATTGTGGACTTGAGTTTCAATTTCTTGACTTGGACTCAATTCTTGAACCTAACCCGACTCCTGAGCCCTTACTTGATTTGAGCATCTTCCTCGAGTCGGTATTCGTTCCCGTACCTATAATGTCCAAGTCAATAATTCCATCTTTTCATACTCCATTTTGGGACAAGGAGGTTGAGACAATTAACTCTGAAATTTATTATGAAATTTGGAAATTTGATGGGGTGGAAATTCTAAAAATGATTATACATATTTCTGGTGGGTTCCACCAAATTATCTGTTATCTTGATTGGGTAGCAACGCTTGGCCCAATTAGACCACCTCCGGAACCACCACCCTAAGGTAACTTCCGCCTTCCCTTGTTATGTTTCATGCATATATGCATTCATTCATACATTGAGGACAATGCATGAGATAAGTGTGGGGGTGGGCTTTACTAACATACTAACATAAGTAGACACTAACAAAATTTGCTAATAAAAAATTTTAAAAAAATGTTATAAAAAGGACAGTATTTTGACTTATTTTTTTGAAAGAAACCTAAGTTAGTTTTAAGAATTAAGAAAATCATGATTAGGATTTCTAAAACTTAGTCAAAATAAATAAATTGTTGAATTTTTAAGTATAGGAGAAGAATTGAATAAGTAGTTAGTCTTAATTTTTACCTTAATGAAATGTGCATACCAAATGCATATCTAGGACTCTAAGATAAAGACCTTGTGCCTCATTAAAAAAAAAAAGAAAAAAAAGAAAAAAAATCACCAATTAAGCTGATACATGTGCCTCAAGAAGCATAAGTACTCATGCCTAAAGTGAGTAAATAAAATAAGTCCTTAGTTTGGGGCCTAGTTCACTCGAATTTGAGTCCGCGGGGTGTTTTCTCACCTGGTGCCCTAAAGCAAACCGGTTTGGGAGTCATCGACTTTAAGTTCGTTACATGGGTGGATTAGAAAGCCTAAGAAGACTAAGAAATATAATATATGTATTAACACATCTAATAATCAATTAGTTAGGTATGAGGGCCTCAAGAAGCCTTGATGCTTACACGAAAGAAAATTAGATGCGTTATACATATTATTAAAAAAAAAAAGAAAAAAAAAATATATATATAGAGGCATGAGAGTCCAAGTTAAGGAATTCCTAGTATAAATTCATAAGGATGCATATGATTTTTGGTAACGAAAAAGACTATATTAGAAGTTCAATTTTGACCCTTACCTAAATGAAAACAATTTACTTTATAAAGACTAAGTCTAAGAATGAATAAAAGTGAGGATCCTAAAACTTATAGACTACTTAGTCTCTTTAAATATAATTCAAATATTTTCCTTTTTATAGATTTTGTGGGTGTAATCCGCTGAAAACCCTCACGAGACAACACTCGTCCTCTAGGGTAACCTAGAGGTTTAACGGCTTGTTGCACGTGCTAAGTGCAATCGTGATTCCTACGAAAGTGAGTTAGGTTAGATTAACTTTCATTTCTTTTTCTTTTTCTTTGTTTTTACTCGAGGACGAGCAAAAAGATAAGTGTGGGGGTGTGATTGGTAGTCAAAAGTGCATTTTTATCATAACATTTACCATCACATTTTCATATTTATTCATTTAATTCTGCACAATTATTAATAATTTATAATTTATTGTGTGCAGGCCTCGAATTATTATTTTAATAATAAATAAAGTTTAATGAAGCCCAAAAGCCCATATTTGAAGCCCAGGTGTAAAGTGCAAATATCAATTGTCAAAGTGCAAATTATGCAAGGGCTAAAGTTGCAATTATTAAAGATGAGGGAAGGATAGAATTCTACCCAACCCTAAACTCTTGCAGGATGAGCATAAGAGCCAAAGATAAGAAGGAAAGTCGTGATAAAAGATTTGGGATATTTGAGATCAAGGTAACTTGATTACTAAGTTATCTCGAAAAATCCAGAATAAAGAGCCAGGATGCAGCTTCCAGAAGAAGGCGCCCAAATGGATGGACCAGAAGAAGCCACGCGCCAAAGCGCGTGGCCAGAATCCCTAGAAATGCCACAATTCCACGGCAAAATCCCAGTTTCTGCGGCAAAGTTGATGACATCATGGACCAACTTTCGTGGGCTACTTCATCCGGGACTCTTCGGCCTTCTGCACCTATAAATACCCCCTGCAGTGCAATGTACAGAGTCGTCCAGAGGCGAGCCAAGGGCCAAAAGCTAGGGTTTAGTTTTCTTTTTAGGTTAGATTTTCTTTCCTCTGTAAATTTTATTTTCTTTTTGTGAAAGCTGAGAGGAGATGATGTATTCATGGAGGAAGGGATCCACTTGTACTGATGGTGACAGCCGGTGTAAGTTGTAATTTTCCACCATTGTTTAATAGTCAAATCAAAGCTTGTTTTTGTTCTTTTTATTCTATTCTTGTTTTATTGTGTCTCTATCTTTGTTCTATCATCGTTCTTCTATTTTTTATGACATTGTTTCTTTCTCTAATGTCTTGCCCACCATGAGATCCAACTGCTCCGAGAATACCTAGCCGAAGAAGGAACCTTGATGGCCTATGGCGATGAACAGGCCTTCATAATTGCTTTTTATTCCATAGTTAAGACGGACGATCCTATATGCCATGCTTGTACGCCTTCCAAGAAAAGGTAAATCATCGCAACGGTTCAAACGGTAAGCAGACTGAAGAGATAAGTTTTCTTTTCTTTTCTTTTCTTTTTGTAGATTAAATCATAACTCATCTCCATATTCTTTTTCCGACCATTGTAAATACCGCTATCTTTCTAACTTAACTAATAAAATAAAAACTTTAGAGAAACTTGCTTAACGCTTCCATCGCAGTCCCTCCCTGAGGATCACGACCCGCATAGCCTTGCTACCGCGGATTAGTATTCAGCACCTCGCACACCTTTAATTCTCAGATCTAATATTCATATTTTGTGTGCAGGTAAAACTCGATCAGTCACATACAAATACAGCCCAATACAAAACACATCAAATATGAAATAAAATACATGTCGACCCGATAAAGTAGGGACACCCAAATCAAGGCGAGGACACTCGCCTAAAAGACTTCAAAAAATCGCCGTAATTCTAGAATCCCAAAACTCGAACATGTGCACGCGCCAAAAATATAATTAAACATATATTTTAAAGAGAGAGAATAAGAGAGAGAAGAGAGCAAAAAGTAAGAGTTAGCGAGAGAAAGATAGAGAGAGAAGAGAGAAAGATAGAGAGAGAAGATCAAGAGAGAGAAAGAATTAGAGAGATCGAGTAGCAAGAGTGAGAAAGAGAGGGATAGGAGAGAGAAAGAGAGAAAATGGGGAGAGAGGGGCTGGCCGACCTCTGATGGCTGGCCAGGTGGTTACCGGCGACAGTCCTGGCTGTCAGCAGTCCAATCAGAGAGAATAGAGGGAGAGGGAGAGGGAGAGAGAGGGTAGAGGAGAAGGAGAGAGAGAGGAAAGAAGGGAGAGGAGATGTTGCCCCCTTCTCCGCCCACGCATTGGGGGCCAGGTGGCTCCCTAGTCGCACACGGCCGTCGGTGACGCGCCGGCGGCACCCAGTCCAGGGGTAGCACCGACCACCCCAAAGAGAGAGAGGAAACTAGGAGGGGTTTGGGTTTGATGATGGAGAAGAGTAGTGAAGGAGGTGGAGATGATGGTTTTAGTGGTGATTTTGGGTGGTAAATGTTAAAATTGGAGGGAGAGAAGGAAGGAAGTGGTTGTGGGAGTTGGGATTATGATAGAGGAGGAGTTTTTGTAGTGGTGATAGTTAATTTGAAGAAGAAGAAGAAGATGGTAGAGATGGTGGTGGTTTTGAGGAGGAAGAAGATGGAGGTGGTGGTTGTTGATATTGTTGTAGGTGTTGGTGATAGGAGGAGGTGGCCGGAGTTTGGAAGGGGGTCCTCGTCGGCGACGGTGGCTGGAGGCCAAGGAGGAGGAGAGAGGTTGGGGAGAGAGGATGAAGGAGAAGGGAGAAAGAAAAAGAAAGGAAAAGGAAGAGAAAGAAAGAAAAAGAGAGATTGATGGAGGGGGGGTTGGCCCAAGAGGTTACACTCTCCAATTGTTTTATGTTTGATGATGACAAACCAAATAAGAGCTATTTGGTACTAATGAATTTGCTTAAGATAAGTTTCAGGATAAGTACCATGTTTGGAGGGCATTGCTTGCTATTGCAACAACTTCTAGGTTCATAAAGCTATGAAGGCATATTGCACATCAAGGAAGGATCATAGAAGAAGAAGGCTCTAGCAAGGAAAGCATGGCTCAAAGACTTGAAGATTGCTCAAGAAGTCTTTAATTATTTTGTTTTTAGTTTTATAGTTTGTTAAAGAATAAGTGGATAGGTTTGAGGCTCTATCACACACGTTTTTACGCACATACTTAATCCAAAATAATTTCTTATAATTTATACAAAAATATTTTGCATACAAGATTTTGCCTACAGATATATATTTATGTTTTATGCTAACCCTGTTCAAAAGTATTTTTGTCAAAATCAAAATCCCTTTTGATTTTCTATCCAAAACCTGGTTTTTGACCTGAACAAGTCGACCGGACCTATGACAGGTTTGGCCGGTCGACCGGCCCAGTCGACTGTAGTTCTGGGTGTACATGTATCAATGTGCACGTTTTTGCGGTCGACCGCACGGTCGACCGACTGTAACTCAGTCTGCTCTCGGATAGATTGGGTCGACCGGGCGGTCGACCGCTGGCCTGCAACGGTCATAATTTTGAACGTGCGGTCGACCGGCCAGTCGACCGAACTATCCGTTGAACAGTAACGGGCAGTTTTTAATGAGCTGTTTTATTTTGTCTTCTTGTGTTTAAAATTGGTTTAAGGATATATTTCAAACCTAATACTCTCTGATTAATCCTAATTATGTTTTATCCCTTAACCCTAGCCCTCTCCTATAATATGGGTGTTTGGGGAGAGTTTGTTTACAACAATTTTTGCAAGAAAAATTCAAAAGTTTAAGGCTTTCAAAAGAGATTTGTTTCTTGATTTTTGTGCTGAAATTCTCTCTCATTTTCTGAAGTGGTTTTTGAAATACTCTCTGATTTAATTTTCTTTCTTCACTTACAACAAGAGCTTCATTCCTACTCATTGTTCTCTAAGGACCTTTTGTAAGGGAAGAGACATTTGAAAGAGAGAGTTTGTGGTCTTTTGACTACTCAAAAATTGCTTGTAATCGAGATTGTGGAGTTGGGTACTCCGGTGTAATTGTGATTTCTTTGTGATAGTGGAAGTAGCTAGAATCCTTCTGGGGAAGGCGGGAGTAGAGCTGGGTGCTCGAACCTCAATAACATATCCTTGTGTTTGCGATTGGTTTACATTCTTGCACTCATTACTTGCTTATCATCATTATTGCTATATTTACTTGCTTTCATTCATCTTGTGAATCTTGTGTGGTGATTGTTACATCTAATTTTTAAATTTGTCCATTGATTAGCATTATCACCTATTCACCCCCCTCTAGGTGATTTTCAATTGGTATCAGAGCTTGGACTCTAGGTTTTGGCTTAACATCCATAGAGAGATCCTTAAAATTTGCTAATCAACATTTTCATTCATACATTCATACACTAGTAAACATGGCCGATAACATTAAAACCCCTCCTAAATTTGATGGACTTAATTTTCCTATTTGGAAGGTTAGGATGACTATATTTTTGCAATCTTTGGGTAGCTTAGTGGCCAAGTCCTTGACCAAACCCTATGTAGCACCCGATGGTGATGAGAGCACTTGGACCGACTTCAACTTTAGAGAATATGAGGCTAACTCCAAGGCCCAAAACTCCCTATTAACCGCCTTGAATGAGGATGACCTTACACGGGTAATTCATTGCCAATCCGCCTATGAGATTTGGCAACACTTATTGGTCACACACGAAGGGACTTCACAAGTCAAGAGAGCTAAGATAGATCTCTTGAGGTCCCAATATGAGTCATTTAAAATGATTGATGATGAGTCTATTGATAGTATGATTACAAGGTTTACTAAAATCACTAATGGTCTTTCTTCCTTAGGTGATGACATCTCCAACGATCAAAAGGTGCGAAAAGTGATTCGGGCTCTTCCGTCTTCATGGGAGATAAAGGCCACCACCTTAAAAGAATTGAACGACAAGGACGAGATGGACCTCATTAGTCTCATTGGGAACCTAAAGACCCATGAGATGGAGAAGAAGGCAAGAGAAGAGGCCACTACTTCAAAGAAGAAATCCATAGCCTTCAAGACTTCATCCACCAATGATGACGATGAAGAAGACGAAGAAGATGATGAGTAGCTAACTCTACTTGTGCGGAATGTCAAGAGGTTGTACCGGAAGAACAAGCTCAACTTCCGAAGAAATTTGAAGGCAAAGAGGAGAGAAGGATCATTTGCTACAATTGCCGCAAACCCGGACATATCATGGCGGATTGCCCGGAGTTTAAGAAGAAGATGACTTCCTCCTTCAAGCCAAAGAAGCCGGAGGAAAAGAAAGCATACAAGGCAACGTGGGATTCGGAGAGCGAGTCCGAAGAAGAGGTGGATACGGCGAACATGTGTTTCATGGCAAACACTCCTAAGGTAACCCCTCAATCTCATGATGATGAAGATGATGAACTAAGTAAGGAAGTTCTTGTACATGCCTTGTTAAACTTTCTGAAACTTATGACAATAAAAAATTGAATGTTTTAATTACAAAAAGAAGTTGCTTTTCTTAAAATCAACTTGCTATGGTTTCTAAAAAAAAGATGATATTTCTTCTAATCTTATTTCTCTTCAAAATGAGTTTAATGCCTACAAGGTTTCTTGTAAGGGAAAATCTCCTATTGTTGATGAAAAAGAATTTCTTCTTTTAAATCTAAAATAAATGATTTTGAAAAAGTTTTAAATGATTGTGTTTTTATACAAAGAAACTTGAGAACATGATTTCTAAAAAGCACACCTCACATGTTAAGTCTACTCATGCTCACACTACACATGCTAAATCTTTTCATGCTCACAACTCTCATGCTCACAAATCACACACTCATTATGCTTTCAAATATGGTAGAGTATATAGATGCACATATTGTGGTAAAAATGGACATTTAGCTAAATTTTGCTATGACCAAGTTAATAGATCAAATAATCTTGTTTGGGTTAATGAAACTAACCCCCTAGGACTCAAGAAAATGTGGGTACCAAAATCAAGTCCTAAATTATTTGATGTAGGTACACACCAAGGCTCCAAGACGTAGGGAGCGGTGGTACCTTGATAGTGGTTGTTCAAGACATATGATGTGGGATATCAACAACTTTACAACCCTATCAAGGTACATGGAAGGTGGCTCCGTCACCTTCGGGGATGACTCCAAAGGAACTATCATCGGTATAGGTAACATTCAAATTGGTGCATCTCCTATTATAGAGAATGTTGTTTTAGTAGATGGTTTGAAACATAATTTGCTTAGCATTAGTCAACTTTATGACCGTGGACTTAAAGTTGTTTTTGATGATTCTTCTTGCAAGATTTTGATGTTAAATCCGATGTTTGTATTCTTACCGATTTTCGTGACAATAATGTTTATATCATTGACATGCTTATTTAGATTGTTCTACTAAATGCTTGAATGCTTTTGATGAAAATTCTTGGCTTTGGCATAGAAGATTAGGACATGCATCTTTTGACCATCTTGCTAGAATTAATTCTAAGGATTTAGTAAAGGGTATACCTTGCTTGAAGTTTGAGAAAGACCGCATTTGTGGTGCGTGCCAACTTGGGAAACAAACCAAGTCTTCCTTCAAACCAATTAAGGATATCATGACTACTAGGCCTTAGAACTAATTCATATGGATCTTTTTGGACCAACACAAACTAAAAGTTTAAATGGTAGTAGATTTGCATTTGTTTTAGTTGATGATTTTTCCCGTTTCACTTGGGTTTTCTTCTTGCAAAGTAAAGATTAAACATTTTCATATTTCAAAATCTTTCGAAAAAGGGTTGAAAAAGAAAAAGGTTTTTCGATTTTGAGAATAAGGAGTGATAGAGGTGGTGAGTTTGTTAACCAACTCTTCATGACTTATTGTGATGAAAAGGGAATCAAGCATGAAATGTCTTGTCCTAGGACTCCACAACAAAATGGAGTTGTAGAAAGGAAAAATAGAACACTTCAAGAGATGGTTAGGACAATGATAAGTGAATATGATCTCCCTCAATATTTATGGGCCGAGGCCGTAAACACCGCATGCTATATTTCAAATCGTATTTATATGTGTAAAAATTCTTCCAAAACATCTTTTGAAATGTATCATTCTAGAAAACCTAATGTTGCATATTTTAAAGTTTTTGGATGCAAGTGTTTTGTTTTAAATACTAAGAGAATTTGGGTAAATTTGATGCTAAGGCTTATGAAGCTATCTTTATTGGATATTCTTCTACTAGTAAAGCATATAGAGTTTTTAATAGATTTTCACTTACTATTGAAGAAACCATGCATGTTAAGTTTGAAGAATCTAATGTGGTTGTTGAGAATGTTGTAGAGATTGAACCATTAGGTGAAGACATGGAGAGACTATCCTAGAAGGACTCACCCGCTCAAGAAGAAAAGCAAGAATCAATTGGTGATGTTCAAGAGGATAAAGAGGAAAGCTCTCAACCGCTTCCTAAAGCTTGGAGATACGCTTCAAATCATCCTAAGGAGCTCATCTTAGGTGACGCATCTAAAGGAGTCACAACACGCTCCAAACTCCATGACCTATGTGGTAACTTTGCTTTCATTTCTCATTTTGAACCCAAAGGCATTCTCGAAGCCGAGACGGACCCATATTGGTTGCTTGCCATGCAAGAGGAACTCAATCAATTTGAGCGCAACCAAGTTTGGCATCTTGTTCCTAAGCCCCACGATAGACCAATAATTGGTACTAAGTGGATCTTTAGAAACAAGATGGATGAGTCCGGAATGTCATTAGGAATAAAGCTAGGTTAGTGGCCCAGGTTACACTCAAGTTGAAGGAATTGACTTTGAGGAGACCTTTGCACCCGTAGCACGGCTTGAAGCCATACGGATGACACTAGCTTTTGCATCTTTCAAAAATTTTAAACTTTTTCAAATGGATGTGAAAAGTGCATTTTTGAATGGTTTTATTAATGAAGAAGTTTATGTTTCTCAACCTCCCGTTTTGTTGATCATATTCATCCCGATTTTGTTTTCAAACTTGATAAAGCTTTATATGGATTGAAACAAGCTCCTAGAGCTTGGTATGAAAGGCTTTCTAGTTTTCTAATTTCAAATGATTTTGTTAAGGCAAAGTAGACACAACTCTATTTACTAAGCATGTTGATAATGATATATTAATTGTGCAAAATTATATAGATGATATAATTTTTGGTTCTACTAATGAGCTTTTATGCAAGGATTTTAAAAGGTCATGCAACTTGAATTTGAAATGTCTTCAATGGGTGAGCTCATTTCTTCCTTGGACTCCAAATCAAGCAATTGCAAAACGGGACGTTCATAAGTCAAGCCAAGTACGCAAGGAACTCGTAAAGAAGTTTGGACTTGAAGGCTCAAAGACTTGCAACACTCCTATGGCAACTACAACCAAGCTTGATAAAGATGACCAAGGTAAAATGTTGATATTAAATTATATAGAAGCATGATAGGAAGTCTTTTATATTTAACGGCAAGTAGGCCGGACATCATGTTTAGTGTGTGTCTTTGTGCTAAATTTCAATCGTGTCCTAAAGAGTCCCATCTTATTGCGGTAAAACGCATTATTCGTTATATTAAGGGCACTATTGAGATGGGTCTATGGTATCCGAAAACCGGAGATTTCTCAATGACGAGTTATTCGGATGCCGACTATGCGGGTTGTAGAGTAGATAGAAAGAGTACTAGTGGGACATGTCAATTTCTTGGTAATTGTCTTGTTTCATGGTCCTCTAGGAAGCAAAATTCCGTAGCACTCTCAACCGCCGAGGCGGAGTATGTTGCCGCGGGGGCTTGTTGTGCACAAGTCCTTTGGATGAAACATACTCTCCTTGATTTGATTTGCATTTTGATCATATAAAAATATTTTGTGATAATACTAGTACTATACACTTGACTAAGAATGCAAATCAACATAGTAAGACCAAGCACATTGAGATTAGATATCACTTTCTTAGAGATCATTTTGAGAAAGGAGATATAGATATTGATTATGTTTCTACGGATTTACAACTAGCCGATATTTTCACTAAACCACTTGATTTTGCTAGATTTTCGTTTATTTGTGGAGAACTTAATGTTTGTGTTATTGAATAGACATGTGATTCCTAACCCTTTTTGATGTATGACAAAAAGGGGGAGAATAAGTTTACATGGACAAAAATAAATTTATATGGTCTTGGTTCCATATGAGTTTATATGAGTTTCTTGTTCCATATGAGTTTATATGAGTTTATATATGTTTTTGTTGTCTTGTTTTGTTCATGCGTTTTTGAGAATTCTTGTGTTTTGTTAGTATGTGATTTTCATTATTGTTTCAATTGGTTTCAATTAGTAACTAGCATTTTTTTTGTTTTCAATAAATTCTTGTGTTTTTCATATAGCATAATTTGAGGGGAGTTTTCTCCTCCCCTATATTTTTGTTTATAGCCTATTTGTTTTGTCATCATAAAAAAAGGGGAGATTGTTGGCCCAAGAGGTTACACTCTCCAATTGTTTTTATGTTTTGATGATGACAAACCAAATAAGAGCTATTTGGTACTAATGAATTTGCTTAAGATAAGTTTCAGGATAAGTACCATGTTTGGAGGGCATTGCTTGCTATTGCAACAACTTCTAGGTTCATAAAGCTATGAAGGCATATTGCACATCAAGGAAGGATCATAAAAGAAGAAGCTCTAGCAAGGAAAGCATGGCTCAAAGACTTGAAGATTGCTCAAGAAGTCTTTAATTATTTTGTTTTTAGTTTTATAGTTGTTAAAGAATAAGTGGATAGGTTTGAAGCTCTATCACACACGTTTTTACGCACATACTTAATCCAAAATAATTTCTTATAATTTATACAAAAATATTTTGCATACAAGATTTTGCCTACAGATATATATTTATGTTTTATGCTAATCCCTGTTCAAAAGTATTTTTGTCAAAATCAAAATCCCTTTTGATTTTCTATCCAAAACCTGGTTTTTGACCTGACCAGTCGACCGGACAGTCGACCGGACCTATGACAGGTTTGGCCGGTCGACCGGCCCAGTCGACTGTAGTTCTGGGTGTACATTATAGTGTGCACGTTTTTGCGGTCGACCGTACGGTCGACCGACTGTAACTCAGTCTGCTCTCGGATAGATTGGGTCGACCGGGCGGTCGACCGCTGGCCTGCAACGGTCATAATTTTGAACGTGCGGTCGACCGGCCAGTCGACCGAACTATCCGTTGAACAGTAACGGGCAGTTTTTAATGAGCTGTTTTATTTTGTCTTCTTGTGTTTAAAATTGGTTTAAGGGATATATTTCAAACCTAATACTCTCTGATTAATCCTAATTATGTTTTATCCCTTAACCCTAGCCCTCTCCTATAAATAGGGGTGTTTGGGGAGAGTTTGTTTACAACAATTTTTGCAAGAAAATTCAAAAGTTTAAGGCTTTCAAAAGAGATTTGTTTCTTGATTTTTGTGCTGAAATTCTCTCTCATTTTCTGAAGTGGTTTTTGAAATACTCTCTGATTTAATTTTCTTTCTTCACTTACAACAAGAGCTTCATTCCTACTCATTGTTCTCTAAGGACCTTTTGTAAGGGAAGAGACATTTGAAAGAGAGAGTTTGTGGTCTTTTGACTACTCAGAAATTGCTTGTAATCGAGATTGTGGAGTTAGGTACTCCGGTGTAATTGTGATTTCTTTGTGATAGTGGAAGTAGCTAGAATCCTTCTGGGGAAGGCGGGGAGTAGAGCTGGGTGCTCGAACCTCGATAACATATCCTTGTGTTTGCGATTGGTTTACATTCTTGCACTCATTACTTGCTTATCATCATTATTGCTATATTTACTTGCTTTCATTCTTCTTGTGAATCTTGTGTGGTGATTGTTACATCTTAATTTTTAAATTTGTCCATTGATTAGCATTATCACCTATTCACCCCCCTCTAGGTGATTTTCAGGGGGATGGGATGTGACCGGGCCCCATGTGGGGGATGTGGCACTGGATGAAGTGATGGGGGAAAAGAAAGAAAAAAGAAAGAAAGAAAGTAAGAAAAAAGAAATGAAAAGATTCCTAAAATATTAATGTTATAATAATGTCGTGAAATATCGACTGTTACAGAAAATCCCCAAAAATACTGAGAGATAGAAACATCATTTTGAGAAATAATATGAACCAGTTTTTAGAAATAAAATCCCATTTTCAAAATAAAAAAATCCTGAAATCTACCGACGATACCGGTCGACACCAAACCCGGTCAAACTTCGATAAATTCTGAAAAATCTCTAAAAATGCATTATGCCAGAAATATGATTCTAAAAATAAGGTGAAAGTGGATTCCAAAATTTTAGCTCCGATTGTAAATTAAAAGTTCTGGAATCAACCAGCGATACTGGTCGACACCAAATCCGGTAGAATTTTGATAAATTCAGAAAAATCTCAAAAATATATTTAGATAGAAAATATAATTTTAAGAAATAATGTGAAAGCCGTTTCTAGAAATTCAAATCTATTTGTAAATTAAAAATTATGAGAATCGATCAGCGGTACTGGTCGACACCGGTTTTGAAGATTTTCAATTTAATTCAGGAAAATTTTAAAAATCATAAAAAATATAAAATATTGAAAAATGATGTTTGAAATTAAAATCAGTCAAATCTGACTTTCAAAAGACTAAATCGAGCAATACATTAGGATTGTTCCTCGGTTCAGATTAGGGCTGACTCCGAGTTCACGAATCTAGATACCAGGCCAAACGATCTTATAAATAATTCATAATACAAAATAAATAAAGGAAGTAAATAAAAAATATGATCAAAAAATCTAAATATGCAACTAAGTACATATTCTGGGAATGAGGTGTTACAACCACATGCGCCCTGATTTCTTTAACTCATATAACGATCTTTGTAATTTGATCGAATATAACTCTTTGGGTTTTAAAATTGTTATTTCAGGCATCTTAAATTCTTCAGGAGTTTTCATATATATCACTATTAAGCGATCCATATAAATAAGTTGTAACAAAATTTATAAGACGCATTTCTAAATTTTTAGAAACTGCTAGGCTGATTAAATATATAAACGTAATTGCATTCATTACTAGAATACGTTTCTTCATTATCAATTCTAGGATTTTGTGAAAAATCTTGTGGAACAATCGAGTTTTGTATCTCATAATCTCATTTTTCTCATTGCGCTTTCGCACAATAACCCATTTATATCCTACTGGTCTCATGGCTTAGGTGTGAGGATAATAAGTCCAAATACTTTTTGCTTATTGAGCGAATTCAATTCAGCCTGTATAACGTATTTTCATTAATTTAATCATGTCTATTTTGATATTCAATGACGGATCTTGGTTCAGGATCCTCACTTCTGTTAACAATATCCATGCTACAAAATAGGAAAATATTTCTTCCATATTTTCATCTCATTTCTATCCATAATTCTACTGTATTGACATAATCAATAGAGCTCTCATATTTTCTATACGTTTCAGGTTTTCTATCTCTTGATTTGTCTTATTTTGTGTTTTTTTTCGGAAACACATTCCTCCATATTGGGGTTATCATGCTTATCTGCTCTTTTTCTTTTTTCGAGAATTTTTATCTTTAGAATCGATTGGTCTATCATGCTTCAGGCATGTCTTATACTCATTAGTGACTTTATTTTCAAATTTTCTTTTTGGGATTTCAATCTTGAGCAAGAGCATTTACAGCTTGTATGTATGATTAGTCACTCTTTTTGTATCAGTGAATGCATCTGACAATTTATTTCCTATTTCTTATAAATGCATAATCTTTTGCACTTCTGACTCACATTATTTTGAGTGAGGATCAAGATGCAATAAAGATGATTTACTCTATTTAATTCAACTGTTTCTTTTCTCCCTTCTTGGTGGGAAAATTGCTTAATTGAAATGACAGTCGGCAAACCGAGCCGTAAAAATCGCCGATTTAGTCTCAAGATATCTTATGATAGAAATATATTCATATCCAACATATATTCTCAGTCTTCTTTGAGGACATATCTTTGTACGTTGTGGTGGAGCAATCGGTACATATACCGCACAATCAAAAATTCTGAAATGAAAAATATTTAGTTTTAACTAAATGCTAATTGTAATGGAGAGTACTCATTATATGCACTTGGTCTGATGCGTATTAATACCACAACGCGTAAAATTACATGACTCCATATAGAAATAAGAAGTTTAGTTCTCATTATTAATGGTCTAGCAATAAGCTGGAGACGCTTAACCAGTGATTCAGTCAAACTATTTTATGTATGTACATGGGCAACAAGACGGTTAACAGCTATCTCAATTGACATACAATAATCATTAAAGAGTCAAGACGTAAACTTACCAACATTATGAAGTCTAATTATCTTGATTGTGTAATCAAAAATTATGCTCGTAATCTAATTATCTGAGTAAGAAATCTCGCAAATGCCATATTGCGAGTTGATAATAGACTAACATGTGATTATCTACTAGAGACATTTATCTATACCATAAAGTATCGTAGTAGTCCACATAGTGGGTGAATAGGCCCACATATATCAACTTGAATAGGTTCAAGAAATGTTGGTGATTTAGTTTTTATTTTAGCTGGTGATGGTCTCATGATTAATTTTTCGAGAGAACAAGCCTCATATGAAAATTTACTGGTTTGAAGGATCTTTTGGCCATTTAACTTAAGTTCGTGTGCATTCTCAATAATTTTTCGCATCATTATTGAACTAGGATAACCTAAATGGTCATGCCACATAGATAATGTGTGTATCTTATTTAACTATCATATGTGACTCAGTCACATTATATATGTGTAATGCAATACCGAGGAAACTTTGATAGTTTTCTAATATGTACTTCTTTCCTGATATATAAGTAGTAAGATACATATACTTCATATTTTATTTAGTTGCAGACTGAGTATCATGTTCATGAAGATATATGTTATTAAAACTTAATAAACTTCTTTTGGACTTTGGTAAAAACAAAGCATCTTTTATGAAAAATTTTGTTCCATTTGACAATATGAAGCTGGCTTTACCAGTTCCTTCAATCAAGTCTACACGACCTGATATTGTATTGATACTTGTCTTTGTTGGTTTTAAATTGGAAAATTACCGTTTATATTTGATAATAATGTGCGTTGTATCATTGTCTGATATGCAAATATCTCTGATTTTAATCTTAACTTCATCATTAGTATAATTCATATCTAACTTCATGTAAAAATAAATCATTTGATGAGAATAAAATTTCAAACATATTATTATAAATAAAATATTACATTCAAGATAATTTTGACAATTGCAAATAGCAAAACAAAGTAATACAATCATATAACTAATTATCATCAGTATCCATAAAATCACGATGAGTTAAAGATCTGCAAAATCATCAGTAAAATCTGAAGCATCAGGATGAGTTGAATCATCTATAGGATCATTATGTTTAGTGAAATTCACTTCTTTTTCTTTTCTTTTTTTGGATGCCTTGTAAAGCTTACAAAGGTACTCTGGTGTTCGACAGAATCGAGACCAGTACCCTTTGGAATCATATTTATAAAAGGAATTTTTAAGATTCCAGAGAGAACTTTCACAAACATCTTTTTTAATCATATTGTTTCACATGATACTTCTTGTAGATCACGTTGTTTTGTGAAGGGTTGTAATAACCACTTTGATCTTGTGAAGTATTGTAATAACCACTTCTATCGAGTCCATAGTCATGGCCATGACCATAATTATATTCTCATCCATAATTTTTAGAAAATAGAGCATTTGCTTCTGAAAATGCTGCTGAACCAGTAGGACAAGACTGATGTTTTTTTATCAAAAGTTTATTGTTCTTCTTTACCACAAGAAGAGATGAAATTAGTTATGAATATTTCTTAAAATCACACAACTGATATTACTATTGCAGTGTTATATTAGATGCATGAAATATGAAATAAGTTTCCTCCTGAATTTCTTCATCTATAATATCTATCCACAGAATTTCAATTGAGATACTATTCTGAATATTGCAGAGTTATAATCACTGATTTTTTTCGAAGCCTTGGAAACACAAAGCGTTCCATTCATCACGTGTGGTAGGAAGCACAACTTTTTTTGATGATTAATTTTTTTTTGAGATTTTTTCATAAGACACTTGGGTCTCATATCGTGGGATATTCATATTTTAAGTACTTATCAAGATGTCAATGTATAAAGATCGTCATTTTTGTCTTATCTTGTGATGAGATAGAGTTTATCTCTTTTATTGTCTCAGTGAGACCCATTGACTCGAGATGCATTTCTATGTCAATAACTTAGATTTATAATTCCTCCCGGTGATATCAAGTTGAATGAACTCAAGCTTTGAAAAAATTGACATGGTGATAACTATAACAAAATACACAAATAATTAGAATCACAATATTTTATTTCATAACAAAATAGTAAATTACATCTCAATCATAATAGCAGTAAACAAAAGAGAAAAAATAAACATTAAAAGTAAAAGGTTCAATTGAAAATCACTTTGAGATATATCTCCAATAAAAAAGATAATAATTTTGATGTTAATGACGGCAATAATAAACTTCAAAAATGAACAAAACATCTTGAAAAAATTTGATCGAAAAACTTGTAGAAATGATGAAGAAATTTGAGAATGAAGAGAGATTGCAGAGTAAGTTATGGGGTTTAAAATTCACCAATTTATAGAATAAAAACTAGCTATTATAGACGTTATATAGCCTTTGGAGGAGAGAGAAAATTAATTTGAATTTAAAACAATTAAATGTTATAATAAAGAAGATGATAAAATAAATGCATTGTACTACATATATTTATGAGTTATAATATAAGCACGTCACTCTACTTGGTGGACGTTTTGCAGACATAATTAATGAAGCAATAAATATTAAATAAATATTGGCATACCACGTTACTCGGTAAATCTTCCAGTGGGTGTTTGTACAGATATAATAACAGAGCAATAAAATATATAATATTGACAGCTTGGGGTTTATTCCACTCAAGCATCAACAAAGAGGTTGGTATAGATAATAACAAGAAATATTATTAGCATGTCATAATCACATCACTTTACTATAAATAGGTAGCAGAGCCTCTTTTCATATATAGTAGTGGTGTTATATATGAATAAAACGAGTATAATAATCTAACTTTTCGTAATCACATCATATTACTATAAATAAGTGGCAGAGCCTCCTTTCATATATAGTAGTGATGTTATATGAGTATTATGAGTAGAATAACTTATCATTTTTACCTTGAGATAATAAATGTAGAGGCTGAGACTTGTAATAGGACTTTTCCTGAGCTGATAGAAGTAGAAAGTCATGACAAGACTTTTACCTTAGCTAATGGAGTTAAAAGCTTGTGATAAAACTTTTCCCTAAACTAATAGAGGTAGAGGCTCATGACAGAATTAGAGCGCTCGTGCTGATAATGTGTTGTAAAACCCAAGAATTTATAACACTGAGACAGAGAATTCTAGAGAGAAAGTAGAAGGAGGAATTCTTATTGATTTTTAAAGTACACATAAAATGAATCAGGAAGTGCCTATTTACATAAAAAACTTTGGGGTACTATGCAGTTACTATTTGCATGCTTGTGTCGTTGCTTGCGTCATCGCATATTTATATTATTATTCCTGTATAGTAAAGTTGACAACCATCATTTCATAATAGGGCCAAAATATTATCCATTTAGTTAGTAGACCAAGAAGTTAGAACAAGGCAATACATTCTCTTTAAGTATTTGACAAGATACTAGAATCAGACAACAAGTTTCATTGTTATAAACTTGACTTAAAGACATTGGTATAACTTGACCTAAAGGCTTTGTATGGCTTGACTTGCAAGCTTTTGTAGTAGTATAGGGTGTGAGGAAACACCTTCAGAGGAGATTGATTTCACTCGCGACACTTTATCCCCATTTATGAGCTAATCCCATAAACTTTGCAAAAAAATGTAGTTGCAAAACTTCTTCCTTTTAACATGTATTTCTTCAATATTTCCTTATATTAAATATTTTTTAAAGAGGGATTTTGCTACATCCCCTTACGTCAAATCGTAATTAGGAAAAAATTCTGCTTCATAGTTTAATTCACTATTACCACTTCTTTTTTAAACTAACTAGGTTCGCTCACGTGTTAAGCGCAGAAGCTCTCCTCAGCGGCGAAAGACGCAAATACCTCGTAGTAATCATTTCAAAAAAAGTAGACCGCTTCGAAAATACGAACTGCTGGTATATAGAAGTCTGCGACTATGATCGCAGTTCTAAAAAATGCAATATTTCTGAGTTTTTATAGGAGTGTAATGTTGCGGTCCTCTTTATTTGGACTGCTAGTATGATCACAATCCTCACTAAAATGTCTTGTTTCTGAATCTTTATAGGACTGCAACCATGATCACAATCCTCTTTATTAGGACTGCGACCATAAATGCAGTCCCCACAGAAATGCCTTATTTTGAGCCTTTATTAGGACTACGATCATGATCGCAGTTATAAAAAAGCATAATTTTTCAACCTATAATAGGACTGCGATAATGATCGTAGTCTTCGCAAAATTCAATTAATAAAAAGATTGTAACCATAGTCGCAATATTCTAATAAATGACTGGGACTATGTTCGCCGCATTTCTCACAGAGGACTGCAATCATGAGTCACAGTTCTTATATCAGTATCACCATCATCGGCAGACCTCGTTCACCAACATTAAATGATTCTCAATGCTTTCTACATCTAAAAACAACATTGGTCACAAACACAAACAAAACTCATTGCGAGCACAATCAAACAAGATTTGCAAAAGGTCGATTCCAAAAAAATTTAGTTCAGAGACTCCGCCCCCTGAGACTCCTGGGAGAGGGCTCCCGTCCCCTTCCAACTTGCACAGTGACCTGACTATGCAGGTCGATTCGCGAATTACTCTGCGTCGGGGTTAGAGTTGAGAGGAGAACAATATTGGGAGCGATGGAAAAGGGTAAAAGAGGAAATAAAAATATATAAAAAAATGGCGGTTGGGAATAATCAATTTATGCTAACGTGGATGAGGCTGTAGTGAATAAAAATATGAGGGTGAGTGTTTTCCTAATTATGAAGAAATGTAGGTTGCTGTAACAAAAATTTTCTTTTTTAATCTTCTACTTTATCAAATATGACTAAATAATAAATTAACCATGTATAATTTATGATACATACAAAGAGGGAAAAAAGTCAGAAAATAGAGGAGGAAGAAGAACATGTAAGAAAACAATAAATATCCTTTAACCCTAGAAATCACAAAACCTCAATAAATATCTAATAATCTACGATGATCTTTCATTGCGTCTTCATCTATTCAACATTTTAGAATATTGATGATCTTTTATTGTAGGATCATTTTGCTCCAAAACTTTGATCGTAAAATCATCTCCCTTAGTAATGCCTTTCTCCATGATCATGACACACATAGCAATATCCCATTCATGTAATATTTGAAATATTAAAAGAAGTTATTTAATAAAATTGCTTATTGATTATTAGATCATTTAATTTGATGCCACAAACCTTAAATACACGAAGTTCTTTACGAAATAGCTGAATAAATTTTCAACCTTTTCTTCGAACACAAAAACCTAAATCTTACTAGTTTCATCTGTAGTTTTGAGTCCAAACATGTGCCTAAGAAAGAAATTACAAAAAAAAAAATTAGATATAATGCATGTATCCTATGAAAACTACAGATATACAAAATGGGTGATGCTTATAAGCTTCTCATTCAGAAAATTCACATATTATAGATTTGTGGATGTGCCATGCACGCTAATTTTTGTTTTAAAATTAAATGATCTCTAACTGATATATATATATGTGGGGTTCATGTACCTCAGTCGCCAGTGACGTATCACCATCTAAGACCCATATCAGGGCTGAGATCAGATCTCTCTCTGTCAAAAAAGAAGGAATTTTTTGCAAAAAAATTTTAACTTTATATTTTTTCCCTTTCCTCTTTCTCCTTCTCTCAAACTCCCGATCTCTTCCTACCCCTCTCGATCTCGACCTCCCTCCCTCCCTCTCTCACAGACTCTCTCTCACGATCTCGGCCTCTCTCTTACGTTCTCGGGTGGAGCTCGCCTTCGCCCTCACGTAATCCTCCCTCACTCCCTTTTCAGATCTCATCCCTAGCTCCCTCTCTCCCTCTCTTTCTCATATCGACATTCTAGAAGAAAGCACCAAGCCCGATGGCAAGGGGACGATCATGTATCTATTTGTAATGAGATACGCGATCTTGACGTCGGAGCCACTCACACACTCTCTCTCCTCTATTTTATTGATCCTCGATGAGTATGGACAGCGGTGAGCGGCAACAATGACAAGAACAACGAGCTGCAGCGGGAGCTTTGCTCCGAGCAGAGTAACAAGTCATCGTTGCAGAGACTTGGAATATCTCTAACGTGAACTGGGATTCGCCATTTAGGATGATGATTTTATATAACAATTTGGTTGCAAGTCCATTTTCAACTATTTAAGACCCATGTTTTGTATTCTTTGAGATTTGAGCAGGTCATATTACAAATGCATTTTGCCTCTAAATCATTGTATTTTTTGAAGTTCTACAAGTAATAAGATGTTTGGTTTTGGATTGTTTTTGGGATTCTGTTTCAATATAGGAGTATTTGGTGTGCAATGGCTGTTGACATGCAGAAAGGACGAACTCCAAGGCAACTCTAAAATCGGTCCGAATGATGTCTAACTTGACGACACTGCAAAAAGATAAGTTACAGACAGACTGAAGATATGTATATCTCGGATGGACAAATCAGTGACTTAGACTTCGCTGATCCAATAAAGCAGACAGTGAATTAAGTACTGCCTTCTAAAGAAGGTCCAAAGTCTAAGTGTGCTCAACACTTAGCTTCGCTCGAGCCAAAAATGAGCTAGCTTCACTTAAGAAGCTAACTCAAATTCTATTTGTGAGCTTCTTCTAGCTTTGCTGCAAGCTCAACTTTAGCTTTAATGCAAGCTCAGTTTTAGCTTCAAATGAAGCTCCTTGTAGCTCCATTGTGGGCTCATTTTCTAGCTTCGCATGATGCTCAGCTCCATTGAGAGCTCTTTTGGTCATTTTTGACCATTTTAAATCTCAGCACGATTTGATGTGATTGACATCACTTTTTGGGCAGTTAATTACCATGATCTCATTACTTCTCATTAGTTGAAGAAGATCTAGGGAAATTCCTCATTAAGTGGAGCAAATCAAGAAACTTCTATAACCATCCTAGGCCAGCTGGCTGATTAGCCTCACAGACGCAATTCTAACTTCGCGAAAGCTGTGTTTAGCTTCACAGGGAAGCTATTTGAGCTTTAGATGCAAAGTTAAACTAATTGATTCAGTCTTACTGAATTTTAGGGGGCAATTACACCCCTGCTGAGTCTATAAATATCTTATTTTATGAATGAGCTCAGCGCGGAGTTAAGGGAAATCCCTCATTAAGTAGAGCAAATCAAGTAATTTCTATAACAACCCTAAGCCAGCTGGCTGATTAGCCTCGCAGGCGCAGTTCTAACTTCGCAAAATCTGTGTTTAGCTTCACAGGGAAGCTATTTGAGCTTCAGATGCAAAGTTAAACTAATTGATTCAGTCTTGTTGAATTTTAGGGCGCAGTTATACCCCTGCTGAGTCTATAAATATCTCATTTTGTGATGAGCTCGGCGGAGGATTGAGGCAGATTTTTGGCTGACTGACTGTAGAGGTCAAAATTTTTCACAAGAGATCAATCTCTAACTTTCAAACTTCTTTAGAAAATTTTATTTCTCTTTGGGGTGCTAATACCCTAGATCTTCTATTCTCAAGGAATTTTCGAAACTAAGTAAGAAGGAATTTCAAGCAGGAGACTCGAAGACTTGGTTGCTTGCATCATTAAAGACAAAGTGGTCGCGCGCTGACCAGACTCTCATCGACACACTTTTCCAGAAACTCTAAGAAGAGAGTTATTATAAATTTTCTTTTACTTGCAATTCTCTTCAGCTCTTTTGTAAGTTTCCCCCGATCAAACCAATGAAAACAAGATGACGACTTTGCTTGGAAAAGTCTTCTACAACAACAAGAAGATGGTGTCGCAGTGCAATGATGAGACCCTTGGATCTACCGCTGAGACGCTGATCATCCATTTTGATCAAGAGAAGTTCGAATAGCTTCTCTCTGAGGGTAGCTTGAGCCCTATTAATGTGCGTAAACACAAGAAGATCTCAGTGGCCAGCTCTCCTCTAGCCACTACTTGAAAGAAAGTCTCTAATGAGATGAAGGAGGCCGCCTGCAGGCCTAACTCAGTCTCTTGCAAGGCTAGACAGACTCCAAGGAGTCTATCTCAGTCTTAGCATAGACTAAACTAGCTTCGCACCAGCATCTTTACGCTGCATGCGAAGCTAGACCAGCCTCTAAGACTATTTAGATTGAAAAATTCACTTCAGCCTCACGCAAGACTAAAAGATCTCTTATTTCAGCTTCTGGCAAAGCTCGTGTACTCTCTGGCTGCGAGACTACTTTAACTCTTCACAGAGCTCAGCCATGCTCCTCCCATGAGGTTAAAGGTAAAGCACCCATAGGTGCTATCAGCGAAGCTACTGTAGCTTCGCTCGCTGCTACAAAAATTCTTAGCCGCGAGGCTAGAGTTGAAGCACCATTGGTACTGAAAGAGAAGCTACTTCGCTTGAAGGAAAAGCACTGTTAAACAGTGCTAAGCTTGCTTCCAACAGTGGAGCTAAAACACTAAGTGCTCAGATAGCTTCCCTCGCGAAGCTAAGCTTTGCGATGAATTAATCGGATTATAACCAGCACTTGAAAACGTGTATTTTTAAATTAGTGTAAAAGTGTGTGCTAATTTCCCTCGATACTTCCGTTATAACATATAGGCTATACGGGTCAAATCGACAGGGATGGGAGGTGATAGAAACATTAACAGTTCTTATTCACGTTGTATGTTAACAAGTTCTTCTTTCTTAAAGAAAGAGAAAAAGAAAAATAAAGGCAGAAGTGAAAGGTGGAGAAGGCGATGAAATCAACGAAGCAAAAATAATTTGTTTTGGTGAAAGAAATAAAATAGAAAATATAAGTGATGATGAAACACATAAAGAAACAATGTGGAAGGTGAAAGGAATACTTTGTGAAGTGATTTGAGAAAGTAGTTTTAAAAACGAAATAGATAAGAAGATAAAGCTTGTTGTGAAGAAGATGAAAACAAAGGTAAACTAAAAAGATGGTGGAAACAATGATAAAACAATGAAAAAAAGGTTTTGAAAATAGTTTTTAAAACAAAGTAAAGGAAAAAAGGAAAACGATGAAATAAAGCTCATGGCTACTAACTACTAATTGCTCCACTAACATGCTAAGCTCTTAGTGATAGTTTCCTCACATGGATCCTTGGCCATCTCTAATCCTTAGCTTCTTCAAGAGATAATACAAAGCATGGCTCATGAAATGGTTCTTCACATTCAAACACATCCATTCCACACATAAAGGTGCAAGCTACTATTAGATCATTAAAACTAAGTAGAGGTGAGCATGAAATAAAGAAGACATTACAAGTTAGCTTGTTAGTGGTTAGTGTTGGCCCAAGGTTACAATCACCCGTGTTTAGTGTGTTTTGATGATTACAAAACATATTAGTTATTTGTACTAATAGAGTTTGTTGTTTAAGTGTGTTTCAGGGATCTAACTCATCTAAAAGGTTTATTCCCTATAAGCAAATGTTTTGGACTCAAGTCAACTCAAATGGGCTCAAGAATCAAGTGTTGAAGACCTTATGGTGAAAAGCCCTCTTGAAGCACTTGTAGTACTTAGAACCAATGTAAGAATTAGATTGTTAAAGTTTGAGTTTTGGAAATTGGCTCTAGGATACACACACACGTTTTGTATTCAAGCTTTTATGATCAAAATTTACGTTTCATGCCTTAGTATATATATACATGACCCTAAGTTTTACAAATATAAATATACCCTTTCCAGCATGTTACTTAGTTTTTCCATACTTCAAAATATTTTTTTTACAAAAATTTCCAAGTTCCAAATCCTGCTATTTTTCTTGTTTCAGGCTGACCGGCCGACCGGCACGGTCGACCGGCGCTAATGCCAGGACGTGCACGTTTGTGCACGTCTGTCGGTCGACCGCCCGGGTCGACCGACTTAAGCAGTTGCTCTCGGGTTTTCTGGGTCGACTGCCCCGGTCGACCGCCCGAAGAAAACTATGTTTTCTCTTTTAGGACGGTCGACCCGACCGTCGACCAAGCCAACGGCTCTTTGCTAGCTGAGCTGGCGGTCGACCGGCCCGGTCGACCGCTAGGCCTGCAACAGCCCAACGGCTCTTTCCTCTTTTGTGCAATTCTGAAATCTGTTTTTTGGACTGCTTTTTGGCAGACTTTTTCAGGGTTTTTCAGATCTTTTTCAGAGCAAATAAGGTCAAAATAAATTGTTTTTAACTTATTTCTCTCCCTATAAATAGTGGAGAAGAGTCTCTTGCAAGACACTAAGAAAAATCCTCAAGTTTTCATAGTTTTCAAAAGAGAAGAAAAGTGTTTTAAGCACTTCATTTCCAACTCTTTCTTGAGCTTGTTTTCAGTTGTGCTCTCCAGCAAAATCATCTCTACAACTGAGTTTTCTCACTACACTCCTTAGAGCCAAAATTCCCTTACTCATTCTATAAGGATGTTGTAAAAGAGTGAGAGTTTGTAAAAGAGTTTAGTGATCTTATTGTGATCACTTTGGCTACTTGTTCCTTCTTCTTGTTCTTGTGGAGACACCTCTTTGGTAGAGGTTATTGTAATTGGTGGAGCTCGGTGCTCGGGTCTTCGGTAGACCGTTGTAAGCGTCCTCGGTGGATAGTGGAAACCCTTCACGGAGGTGAAGGCGGGGAGTAGAGCGGTGGCTCGAATCTCGAAACAAATACTTGTATTTGCGATTGTCTTTTACTCTTGCTCTCTATTTCGCTTTACTTTCAATTGCTCTCTATTGCTTATTGTTTCAAGTATTTTTGCTTCCACTACTTGTGATATCTTGTGTGCTCTTCATCATTGCCTATTATTCATTCATTGATATTTTGTCGATCAATTCTCATACAACAAGGTTGCATTGCGCACCTCTAACCCATTCAAGGGAAATTGGGAGGAAGGAGTTCAGAACCTCTCACGGGGTATTCGGCTCTTAGTCTTGTTTTGAGAGATCGTTGCATCATTCATCCATCTTAATTTTAAAAAGATTGTTAGATTAGCAATTACACCTATTCACCCCCCCTCTAGGTGTTTTTCAATTGGTATCAGAGCTTGGTTACTAGGCTCTTGGCTTAACAACCCTAGAGAGATCCTAATATTGCTAATCATTCTCACTTAGTAAAGATGGCCGATGGTATTAAGACACCCCCTAAGTTTGATGGACTTAACTTTCCCATATTGTAATACTCTTGTTTTGTAATACAAAATAAATAATAAATAAATAATAAATGAATGAATGAATGAATGAATAAATAAAAAATAATAATAATAATGAATAAATAATTATATCTATACATGTCTATGTCAAGTTTCGAACCTCGTTCCCTTATAACAAATCCTAATGCTTAAACCATGATGCCACATTGGCGTGTGGTTGAAGAGGAAAGCTAAATTATTTTAAATAACCCAAAGTCAAAAGTTTAAAATTTGAATTTCTAACTAAAAGATCTCAAGAGATATTTCGGGATCTCTTATCTTAACCACCTAGATTTTATCCTAACCAACTTATCCCTAAAAATCCTAACCTAAAAGATTCTATCTCAATATATTACCGTAACTTTTATTCTTCTGTTTCCCTACGAAAAAAAAAGAAAAGAAAAGAAGAAAGAGCGACAGTTTTAGATAGAAATCATCTTTCGTCCTCATCCCTTCGCTATTCTGAAACTGATCGTGATCGTGACGGAAGGACCGCTTGGAGGTTGAGAAGCAGTTGGAGACCGAGGAACAGACGAAGGAGAAATCTATCCAGATCTATCCAAGTAGGTTTTTAAACAATTTTATAAAGTTAAAATTTTATTTTAAAACATCATGATTTAAATTTGTGCTTACCTAGATTAAGTTGTTAAACTAGGTTTAGTAATTTTTCATGATTTAGAATCCTCTCATATAATTTAAATTTCCCCTAAGATTTAAATAATTAAATGAATTATAATTTATGATATGTCATGCTTAAATTTCCCCTTGTAATAAACTTCAATCTTATCCAATATATATATGCAAATAAAATAAATTGTATAAAGAAAAATATATATCCATAAAATATTTAAATTGCCATGCGTAGATTTATTTTCTAGGAATCATTAATGTAACACCCTTGCTTAATTAAAACCTAAATAATTAATGATTTATTATCCCAATTAGAAAAGAAAAAGAAAGGAATTGAATTAAATAGTTGCATCTTAAATAAATCCCTAAATAACTAAATTTTCCTTCACAAAGAAATTTGGGGTAATGTATCAAGTGTTAATTATGGAAAAAAAAATAAATTTGAAAGATTAAAATTTATCAATGTTTGCATATATGGATATTGGCATGTATTTATGATTATAAAATATAAAAAAAAAAAAAAATTTGAGAGCCACTGCTCTCGGCCAATGGCCGAGAGCAGTGCAGCAAATGGAATTCGGGTAGGAAAAAAAAAAAGAAAAAAAAACTTCAAACTGAAATAAGACAGGGCCTGGCAGAGCCCAGGCCCAGTCCAAAAAAAAAAATAAAAGAGAAAAGAAAGAAACTGAGATGGGCCGCACTGGCTCAGGCCCAGTCTCAAGGGAAAAAAAAAAAGAATAGAGAAAGAATCAGAACTGGGCCTCACTGGCCCAGTTCCAAGAAAAACAGAAAAAGAAAAAGAAAAAGAAACTGGGCCTGGCCAATGGGCCAGGCCAGAAAACAACAAAAAAAAAAAAGAAATATAGAGAGGAAAAAAAAAGAACTGGGCCTGGAAATGGGCCAGGCCAGAAACCAGAAAACAAAAAGAAGAAAAACAGAGAAAAAAATGAAGCCCAATTCATTTTAAATCCGACCCAATTACAATTCAGACCCGTTAAGTTTTGAAAAACAATTTTTTTAACTAGATAAAAATTTGGAAAAAAATAAATAAAAATATGTATAAATATCTAGATAAGTCCTACCATCTACAGAAAAAGTTTGGAGTAAATTGCAGCTCATTTGGTGCTAAACCACTGCATTTAAAGATTGAAACCCGCTATTTTAATTTCAGACCCGTTAAGAAAATTATAAGTTTTAAACCATTTAAACCACATAAAAATCAGTAAATAAAATCTGAAAATCACATAAACTTTATACTTCATTATGAAACCTTATTTAAAGATCCGGATTGTTCACATTTGATTTAAAGTACTAAATAAATAGAATATTTCATGTAAAAGTTGATATATGAAAGTTCAATAATTTCTAATTCGAATATATATTAATGTAGATTTCTTCGATTGGTGCTTGGACGCGTGGTAGCCAGGTGAGTGTTCTTCACTCACTGTATAAGTACTGTTATTTTCATTTATTATAAAATGTGTGCTATTTCTATTATTAAATGGTAAAGTTATTAAAGTGATAGACTTTCTAGAAAATCTGAAAATTGTTTAAAATTGTAAATGATGAGATGGATTATGTTATCAAGTCACTGGAAATTACATACTGTCGTACTGTTACATTGTCACCTACTGTTATTGTTATACCCAGTGATTTATATAACATGATTATTAGATAACTTACACCGGGTGGGGAAATTGATAGAGGAGACGGTATCGGTATTTTGGGTGGACCTAGGATACAGGTTGCGCAGCCGACTGAGGGTTCCACTGCAGGGTTCCTGGGGGATGACTGACATCCCATCTGTACTGTTACTGTTCCACTGTTTCACAGTGAGATTACTGTTACTGTTACTGTTACTGAGTACCTAGCGGTACGGCCTGGTTCAGCGCCAGGAAACTGAGGCCGTGGTCCCGGGTATGTACGGGACCCACCTAAAACACAGATACCCGTCTCCAACTATCCATTTCAAATAACTAGCAATAAAAATAGACATACACAGGACATCTTGACACATGAACTTACATAGGACAGATTGCAGTATTAAATGGTTATATAGTGTATATCACTGTGTTATATCATGACTCATATATGTTAGACAACAGTATGCTAACTATACTTGATTATACATGTGTTGCTAGATTTTACATGTTATTTTTATATTCCCATCTTTTTATCATTTATTTAGGTCGCTATTGACGACCCTGAGTTGCTTGCTCAGGTCTTGATCCAGAGACTCTGCAGGAGCAGGAGTATTTCGAGCACCTCGCTGATCTTCAGTAGACAGATCCTTCCTTTGTTCATATGTGAGAGACCTTTATTGTCGGATTTTCTATGATTTCATTATGTTGTAATAAGTAAAACATTTGGTGACATTATGTACTTGATTTCTTCTAGCTGGAATAACAAATAAATCTTGTTTTATTTTGAATCAATGTACTGAGGCTTAACGTATTTGTTTTAAAAATACGTCGCCGGCTCTCGTCACGTACCCTTTATATGAGTATTATGATTGCGGGGCGTGACAGGGTTTTCTTGGTATCAGAGCCAGGTTATTCAAGTGTATAGTTGTGTGAATAGTCAGGCTCTTACCAACAGTACAAGTTTAGTAATCCAGCTACAAGTACAAGTATGTCACCATATTTTAATTAATATATATATTTTTTTCTTTTTTCTTTCTCAGAGTAATGGCTCAACGACTTCCCTCTGCCCGCATCGCTGCTCGCGAAGATGCCACTGATTTGATGGGGGTACTCCGGGGCCTGGTAGAATCACAGCAGCAGCAGACAGCACTTCTTCGAGATGGATTGGTGGCAGCACAACAGACAGCCACGGAGGCCATAGAGAGGTCTGCGACTCCTCGGGGACCAAAACCGGGAACATTTCAGACTTTAGGAGGTTGCAGCCAGCCACTTTTACCGGGACAGAAAAGCCTTTGGAAGCAGAGCAATGGCTGGTTGATATGACCAATCTCCTGAATGCAGCTCGTGTTCCGGCAGAGGATCAAGTGGAGGTTGTCAAGGTCCAAATGACTGATGTGGCTCGAACATGGTGGCTCGCTGAGGAGGAACGATTGGAGAAGCCGGTCACATGGGAGAGGTTCTCAGAGAGCTTCTATGAGCGATTCTTCCCAAGACTGCTAGGAGGGAGATGGAGCAGCAATTCATCAACTTACGACAAGGGAGTCGGACGGTGGATGAGTATGCAGCAGAGTTTCTAAGGTTAAGCCGGTTCGCTTCCTATATGGTAGCGGAGGAAGAAGACAGGGCGAACCGATTCCAGCAAGGATTGAGACTGGACATTCAAAAGTTTTTGGTCACACAACAATTGAGCACTTACTCTCAGGTTCTCGGTGCTGCTTGTGGTCTAGAGCAAGTGATGGAAAAGGAGAGCAGGAGCAGATTGCAGATAAGGCCATTAAAGCGACCTTTCGAGCAAGTTACCAAGTTACCTCCATCCAAGCCCAGCAATGCCCCATTGGGCAGGCGTCCGATCACTACTTCCCCGCCCTTGACGGTCTGCGACTTCTGCCAGAGACCGGGACACCTGCGGCGGAATTGCAGGTGGACAAATGGTCAATGCCTCGCTTGTGGATCCAGAGATCATCGATTAGCCGACTGTCCTTCCAAGAGGCCGAGGAGCATCATGCCTGCCCCTCTAACATCAGAAGCAGTTAAAAGGAACCCGGTGCCCGCAGGTAGAGGAGCTCCGCTTCCTTCGCAACAACAGGTGTTCGAACAGGCCCAGCGAAGGCCAGGAATCGGACGTGGAAGAGGCCAGGCTTTCAACCTGACTGCAGAACAAGCTGAGGCATCAGAGGAAGTTGTAGCAGGTACCATTCTGGTTCATTCCATTCCAGTTGTATCGTTATTTGATTCTGGTGCTTCCCATTGCTACATATCTACTAGATTCGTTATGATGCATGCTATACCCTGTGATGATATGGATAACCAGTGGGAAATTAGTACCGGGAACGGGTTATAACCACTAGTAGGATATGTAAGTCTTGTTCTGTGGAGATTTGCGGAAGACAGTTAAGGGCAGATTTGTTTATGATAAACACCGGCGGATATGATGTGATCTTAGGCATGACCTGGCTTAGTAGGTATCATGCGGTGATTGATTGCCGGAATAAGAGCGTGATCTTCAGGATTCCAGATCAGTCCCAATTCCAGTTCGTCGGGGAGTCGAAGACATCCAGACAGAAGCAGCAAGGGGACTACGCCACTGCAGAAACTCAAGAGAAGCCGATACCGGTTGTGGAGGAATTTTTAGATGTGTTTCCAGAGGATCTACCAGGACTTCCGCCAGATCGAAACTTGGAGTTCGCTATCGAAGTCATCCCAGGTACTGCCCCTATATCTAAAGCACCATATCGAATGGCATCTATAGAGCTAGCCGAATTGAAGAAGCAACTACAGGAATATTTGGATAAAGGCTTCATCAGGCCTAGTGTTTCACCTTGGGGAGCTCCGGTGTTGTTGGTAAAGAAGAAGGATGGTAGCAGAAGGATGTGCATTGATTATCGGGAGTTGAACAAGGTCACTATCAAGAATAAGTATCCCTTGCCTAGGATAGATGACTTGTTTGATCAGCTAGCTGGAGCTAAGATATTCTCGAAGTTAGATCTTCGGTCTGGATATCATCAATTGAAGGTGAAGGAGGTAGACATTCCGAAGACGGCTTTTAGGACTCGTTATGGTCATTACGAGTTCTTGGTCATGCCATTTGGAGTGACCAATGCTCCGGCAATCTTTATGGATTTGATGAATCGAGTGTTCTCTCCATTCTTAGATAAGTTCGTAGTGATATTCATTGATGATATTCTGATATATTCTAAGAACGAGGAAGAACATGCTGAGCACTTGAGAATCGTGTTGCAGACCCTTCGGCAGGAGAAGCTCTATGCCAAACTAAGCAAGTGTGAGTTTTGGCTTAAGAGTGTGGCATTTTTGGGGCATATTGTTTCGGGAGAAGGCATCTCAGTGGATCCCAGCAAGGTTCAGGCAGTGAGAGATTGGCCTATCCCGAAATCAGTAACCGAAATTAGGAGCTTTCTGGGTTAGCTGGATACTACCGGAGATTCGTGCAAGACTTCTCAAGAATTGCAGGACCTTTGACCAAGCTTACCCAGAAGGGGGAGAAGTATGTATGGACAGCGGAGTGTACCAGTGCTTTCGAAGAACTGAAGAAGAGGTTGATGACGACTCCAATTTTGAAGATGCCTGATGGAACTGGTGGTATGGTCATTTACAGCGATGCGTCAGGGAAAGGATTGGGATGTGTGCTAATGCAGCATGGGCATGTGATAGCATACGCGTCCAGGCAACTCAGGCCCCACGAGAAGAACTACCCTACGCATGATCTGGAGTTAGCAGCAGTGATTTTCGCCTTGAAGATTTGGAGGCACTATTTGTTGGGTGATCAGGTGCTAATCTACACCGATCACAAGAGCTTGAAGTACATCTTCACTCAGAAGGAGTTAAACATGAGGCAGAGGAGGTGGTTGGAGCTGATGGCTGATTATGATATTGATCTACAATATCACCCTGGAAAGATCAATGTAGTACCAGATGTCTTAAGCAGGAAGCCAGAAGTGTCTATGGCAATGCAGATCACTCAGCAGAAGGAATTATTCGAAGAGATGAGGCGAATGGACCTGATGGTAATTCGAAGGGCAATATCTCCTGGCCAATTGATGGTCATGCAGATTCAACCAAACTTATTAGAGAAGATCAGGGAAGCTCAAAGTGGAGATCTTAAATTACGAGAATTCAGGGAACAAGTGGAAGCCGGGTTGAGGTCAGATATGCAGATCCATGCAGATGGGACGCTCCGTTTTGGTAACAGAATTTGTGTCCCAAAGGGAGAGGTTAGACAAGAAGTGTTGGCTGAAGCCCATAGCTCGGCTTATTCTATACATCCAGGGGGAACAAAGATGTATCAAGACTTGAAGCAACGGTTCTGGTGGCATGGGATGAAGAGGGAGATTGCTCGGTATGTGACAAAGTGCCTAGTATGTCAGCAGGTGAAGGCAGAACATCAGAGGACAGCGGGACTTCTTCAACCTCTGTCAATTCCAGAATGGAAGTGGGAGCACATCACTATGGATTTCGTCACTGCTTTACCTCGCAGCCAGAAGGGGAATAATGCAATATGGGTTATAGTGGATCGCCTCACGAAGTCAGCACATTTCATTCCTTTCAGACTGGGGCAGTCTACGGAATTGTTAGCAGAGAAGTATATGCAGGAGGTAGTGAGGCTCCATGGTGTGCCAGTCAGCATTGTGTCTGATAGAGACACTAGATTTCTATCCCACTTTTGGAGAAGTCTTCAGGAAAGTTTGGGAACCCGCTTGAAGTTTAGCACTGCATATCATCCGCAGACTGATGGACAATCAGAGCGGACGATTCAGATTCTCGAAGACATGTTGAGGGCATGCATGCTAGATTTCAAGGGATCGTGGGAGGATCATTTGCACTTGGCGGAGTTTGCTTATAACAACAGCTATCAAGCTAGTATTAAGATGGCACCTTTGAAGCCTTGTATGGGAGGAAGTGTAGGTCTCCTTTATGTTGGGACGACATTGGTGATAGGCGGCTGTTGGGGCCCGAGATTATAGTTCAGACGGTGGAGAAAGTTAAAGTCATCCGTGAGCGTCTCAAGGCAGCTCAGGATAGACAGAAGCAGTGGGCAGATTTGAGTAGAAGGCCGCTAGTGTTTGAGACTGGAGACAAGGTATTTTTGAAGATATCTCCAACGAGAGGAGTGATCAGATTCGGTAGTCGGGGGAAGCTGAGTCCGAGGTTCATTGGACCTTTTGAGGTGTTGGAGCGTCTGGGAGAAGTGGCTTATAGACTGGCATTGCCACCATCTTTGGATGGCGTGCATGATGTCTTCCATGTTTCTCAGTTGAGAAGGTATGTCAGAGATGACAATCATGTTTTGGATCATACTGAGCTGGAGCTTCGGCTGGATTTATCCTACACTGAAAGACCCATGGCTATTCTGGATCGGACCACCAAGGAGCTGAAGAAGCAGATCATCCCACTTGTTCTGGTGTCTTGGGGCAGGCGATCTCCGGGAGAAGCGACGTGGGAGCGAGAGGACATTATTCGCGATCGCAATCCTCACTTATTTCATGGCGATTAGGTAACTTTCTTCTTCCTCTTGAATTTAAATTTCGAGGACGAAATTTTCTTATTAGGTGGATAGAATGTAATACTCTTGTTTTGTAATACAAAATAAATAATAAATAAATAATAAATGAATGAATGAATGAATGAATAAATAAAAAAAATAATAATAATGAATAAATTAATTATATCTATACATGTCTATGTCAAGTTTCGAACCTCGTTCCCTTATAACAAATCCTAATGCTTAAACCATGATGCCACATTGGCGTGTGGTTGAAGAGGAAAGCTAAATTATTTTAAATAACCCAAAGTCAAAAGTTTAAAATTTGAATTTCTAACTAAAAGATCTCAAGAGATATTTCGGGATCTCTTATCTTAACCACCTAGATTTTATCCTAACCAACTTATCCCTAAAAATCCTAACCTAAAAGATTCTATCTCAATATATTACCGTAACTTTTATTCTTCTGTTTCCCTAGGACCAAAAAAAAAGAAAAGAAAAGAAGAAAGAGCGACAGTTTTAGATAGAAATCATCTTTCGTCCTCATCCCTTCGCTATTCTGAAACTGATCGTGATCGTGACGGAAGGACCGCTTGGAGGTTGAGAAGCAGTTGGAGACCGAGGAGCAGACGAAGGAGAAATCTATCCAGATCTATCCAAGTAGGTTTTTAAACAATTTTATAAAGTTAAAATTTTATTTTAAAACATCATGATTTAAATTTGTGCTTACCTAGATTAAGTTGTTAAACTAGGTTTAGTAATTTTTCATGATTTAGAATCCTCTCATATAATTTAAATTTCCCCTAAGATTTAAATAATTAAATGAATTATAATTTATGATATGTCATGCTTAAATTCCCCTTGTAATAAACTTCAATCTTATCCAATATATATATGCAAATAAAATAAATTGTATAAAGAAAAATATATATCCATAAAATATTTAAATTGCCATGCGTAGATTTATTTTCTAGGAATCATTAATGTAACACCCTTGCTTAATTAAAACCTAAATAATTAATGATTTATTATCCCAATTAGAAAAGAAAAAGAAAGGAATTGAATTAAATAGTTGCATCTTAAATAAATCCCTAAATAACTAAATTTTCCTTCACAAAGAAATTTGGGGTAATGTATCAAGGTGTTAATTATGGAAAAAAAAATAAATTTGAAAGATTAAAATTTATCAATGTTTGCATATATGGATATTGGCATGTATTTATGATTATAAAATATAAAAAAAAAATTTGAGAGCCACTGCTCTCGGCCAATGGCCGAGAGCAGTGCAGCAAATGGAATTCGGGTAGGAAAAAAAAAAGAAAAAAAAAACTTCAAACTGAAATAAGACAGGGCCTGGCAGAGCCCAGGCCCAGTCCAAAAAAAAAATAAAAGAGAAAAGAAAGAAACTGAGATGGGCCGCACTGGCTCAGGCCCAGTCTCAAGGAAAAAAAAAAAGAATAGAGAAAGAATCAGAACTGGGCCTCACTGCCCTAGTTCCAAGAAAAACAGAAAAAGAAAAAGAAAAAGGAAACTGGGCCTGGCCAATGGGCCAGGCCAGAAAACAAAAAAAAAAAAAAAGAAATATAGAGAGGAAAAAAAAGAACTGGGCCTGGAAATGGGCCAGGCCAGAAACCAGAAAACAAAAAGAAGAAAAACAGAGAAAAAAATGAAGCCCAATTCATTTTAAATCCGACCCAATTACAATTTCAGACCCGTTAAGTTTTGAAAAACAATTTTTTTAACTAGATAAAAATTTGGAAAAAAATAAATAAAAATATGTATAAATATCTAGATAAGTCCTACCATCTACAGAAAAAGTTTGGAGTAAATTGCAGCTCATTTGGTGCTAAACCACTGCATTTAAAGATTGAAACCCGCTATTTTAATTTCAGACCCGTTAAGAAAATTATAAGTTTTAAACCATTTAAACCACATAAAAATCAGTAAATAAAATCTGAAAATCACATAAACTTTATACTTCATTATGAAACCTTATTTAAAGATCCGGATTGTTCACATTTGATTTAAAGTACTAAATAAATAGAATATTTCATGTAAAAGTTGATATATGAAAGTTCAATAATTTCTAATTCGAATATATATTAATGTAGATTTCTTCGATTGGTGCTTGGACGCGTGGTAGCCAGGTGAGTGTTCTTCACTCACTGTATAAGTACTGTTATTTTCATTTATTATAAAATGTGTGCTATTTCTATTATTAAATGGTAAAGTTATTAAAGTGATAGACTTTCTAGAAAATCTGAAAATTGTTTAAAATTGTAAATGATGAGATGGATTATGTTATCAAGTCACTGGAAATTACATACTGTCGTACTGTTACATTGTCACCTACTGTTACTGTTATACCCAGTGATTTATATAACATGATTATTAGATAACTTACACCGGGTGGGGAAATTGATAGAGGAGACGGTATCGGTATTTTGGGTGGACCTAGGATACAGGTTGCGCAGCCGACTGAGGGTTCCACTGCAGGGTTCCTGGGGGATGACTGACATCCCATCTGTACTGTTACTGTTCCACTGTTTCACAGTGAGATTACTGTTACTGTTACTGTTACTGAGTACCTAGCGGTACGGCCTGGTTCAGCGCCAGGAAACTGAGGCCGTGGTCCCGGGTATGTACGGGACCCACCTAAAACACAGATACCCGTCTCCAACTATCCATTTCAAATAACTAGCAATAAAAATAGACATACACAGGACATCTTGACACATGACCTTACATAGGACAGATTGCAGTATTAAATGGTTATATAGTGTATATCACTGTGTTATATCATGACTCATATATGTTAGACAACAGTATGCTAACTATACTTGATTATACATGTGTTGCTAGATTTTACATGTTATTTTTATATTCCCATCTTTTTATCATTTATTTAGGTCGCTATTGACGACCCTGAGTTGCTTGCTCAGGTCTTGATCCAGAGACTCTGCAGGAGCAGGAGTATTTCGAGCACCTCGCTGATCTTCAGTAGACAGATCCTTCCTTTGTTCATATGTGAGAGACCTTTATTGTCGGATTTTCTATGATTTCATTATGTTGTAATAAGTAAAACATTTGGTGACATTATGTACTTGATTTCTTCTAGCTGGAATAACAAATAAATCTTGTTTTATTTTGAATCAATGTACTGAGGCTTAACGTATTTGTTTTAAAAATACGTCGCCGGCTCTCGTCACGTACCCTTTATATGAGTATTATGATTGCGGGGCGTGACACATATGGAAGGTTAAGATGACCGTTTTCTTGCAATCTCTAGGTAGTCGAGTTGCAAAGGCCGTGACCAAACCTTTAGTGCACCCCCCGGTGATGAATCCACTTGGTCCGAAATAGAGACCAAAGAATTTGATGCCAATGCTAGGGCTCACTATGCACTCCTTTAAGCCCTTAATGATGATTATATAGCTAGAGTTATTCATTGCAAGTCCGCATATGAAATTTGGACACATTTGCTAGTTACACATGAAGGGACCTCACAAGTGAAGAGGGCTAAAATAGACCTTTTTCGGTCCTAATATGAGAACTTTTGCATGCAAGAAATGAAACCATAGATGATATGGTTACAAGATTTACAAAGATCACTAATGGACTTTCTTCTCTAGGTGATGCTATCGACAACGATCAAAGAGTAAGAAAGATCATCCGGGCTCTTCCTCCTTCATGGGAAGTAAAAGCAACTACCTTGAAGGAACTCAATGACAAGGAGGAGATGGAGCTAATTAGTCTCATTGGAACCTCAAAACCCATGAGATGGAGAGAAAGGTAAGGGAAGAAATGGTTCTTTCCAAGAAGAAGACAATAGCCTTCAAAGTCAATCCACACACTCCGACGAAGACGATGAAGAAGAAGAAGATGACGAAGAGCTCTCACTTCTTGTGAAGAACGTCCGGAGGATGTACAACTAGGCTAAATTTCAAGGAAGAAGGAGATGGCAAGGAGGTAAAGAAGAAAGGAAGATTATTTGCTTCAATTGTCAAAGGCCGGGACACATAGTGGCGGAGTGTCCGGATAAAGTAAAGTCTTCCACCTCCAAGAAGCCCTACAAGAAGAAGGCAATGAAAGCTACATGGGATTCCGAGAGCGAATCCGAGGAGGAAATCGACACCGCCAACATGTGCTTCATGGCCAATGAAAGCACAAGCAAGGTACCATTCAAGGCCTAAAGACGTAGAGGATTGTGGTATCTTGATAGTGGTTGCTCAAGACACATGACTTGGGACATCAACAACTTTGCAACCCTATCAAGATACCATGAAGGTGGCACCGTCACCTTCGGAGATGATGCCAGGGTAAAATCATCGGTGTTGGTAATGTAAACTCGGCACATCCCCTTTAATTGAGAATGTTGTTTTAGTTGATGGCCTCAAGCATAACCTCTTGAGTGTTAGTCAACTTTGTGATAAAGGTTTTGATGTAGTTTTTGATAATGTAGCTTGTAAAGTAATTGATAGAATTTCTAATACTTGTGTGTTTTCCGGTTTTCGTGAAAGTAATGTTTATATGATAGATATGTCTAATATGTCTTGCAATATTACTTGTTTAAAAGCCCTCGATGATGACTCTTGGTTGTGGCATAGAAGATTAGGGCATATTTCTTTTGACCATATATCTAGGTTAAACACAAAGGAAATGGTGAAAGGTATTCCTTATTTGAGTTTTGAAAAGGACCGAGTTTGTGACGCATGTCAATTTGGGAAACAAACTAAGTCTTCTTTCAAGTCAATTAAGGATATCATGACATCACGTCCTTTGGAGCTAATTCATATGGATCTATTTGGCCCTACACAAACCAAAAGTCTAAGTGGGAATAGATTTGCATTTGTTTTGGTTGATGACTTCTCACGGTTTACTTGGGTTTTCTTTCTTGAACACAAAAATCAAGCACTTTCATATTTTCAATCTTTTAAGAAAAGAGTTGAAAAAGAAAAAGATGTTTTAATTTTAAGAATAAGAAGTGATAGAGGAGGTGAATTCATTAACCTACCCTTTACCACTTTTTGTGAAGAACATGGAATTAAGCATGAACTTTCTTGTCCTAGAACTCCACAACAAAATGGAGTAGTTGAACGGAAAAATCGAACTTTACAAGAGATGGCTAGGACAATGCTAAGTGAATATGGTCTACCACATTATTTGTGGGCCAGGCCGTAAATACATCATGCTATATATCAAATCGTGTTTTCTTGTGTAAAAATACTTCAAAGACTTCTTTTGAAATGTACTTTTCTAGAAAACCAAATGTTTCATATTTCAAGGTTTTTGGATGCAAATGTTTTGTTTTAAATACAAAAGATAATTTAGGAAAATTTGATGCTAAAACTTATGAGGCAATTTTTGTGGGTTATTCTAATACTAGTAAAGCTTATAGAATCTTTAATAAATCAACTTTGACTATTGAGGAATCTATACATGTTAAGTTTGAAGAATCTAACTTGTTTGTTAAGAATGTTGAAGAAATAGATGCTTTGGATGAAGGCTTGGAGAAAGTGACCTTGGAGGATACACCTACTATGGGAGACAAGCCAAAGGATGATGAAGGAAGTGAAGCTAAAGTAGAAAAGGTTCAAGGACATGAAATTCAATCAATTGAAGTGGAGCCTACTCAACAACTTTCAAAGGATTGGAGATACAATCCTCATCATCCCAAGGACCTCGTCATAGGTGAAGTATCAAAAGGGGTAACCACTTGCTCTAAACTTCTTGATTTTTGTGGGCATTATGCATTTATTTCTCATGTTGAACCCAAGAACGTCCTCGAAGCCGAGGCCGATTCATATTGGTTGCTAGCCATGCAAGAGGAGCTCAATCAATTTGAGCGCAACCAAGTTTGGCACCTTGTTCCTAGGCCCCACGATAGACCAACAATTGGTACTAAGTGGATCTTTAAGAACAAGTTGGATGAATCGGGTAACGTTGTTAGGAATAAAGCTAGGTTAGTTGCCCAAGGTTACACTCAAATCGAAGGAATCGATTTTGAAGAAACCTTTGCACCCGTAGCACGGCTTGAAGCCATACGGATGATACTAGCATTTGCCTCATATAAAGATTTTAAATTGTTTCAAATGGATGTCAAAAGTGCTTTTCTAAATGGTTTTATTGAAGAGGAGGTGTATGTTGAACAACCCCCGGGTTTGTTGATCCTACACATCCGGATTTTGTGTTTAAATTAGATAAAGCTCTTTATGGTTTAAAACAAGCCCCTAGGGCTTGGTATGAAAGACTTTCTTCATTTTTAATTTCAAATGGTTTTAAGAAAGGAAAAATTGACACAACTTTATTTACAAAACATATAGAAATGATATTCTTATTGTGCAAATTTATGTAGATGATATTATTTTTTTTTCTACTAATGAATCTCTTTGCCAAGCTTTTGAATCATGCATGAAGGATGAATTTGAAATGTCTATGATGGGAGAACTCAACTATTTCCTTGGACTCCAAATCAAGCAAAGGAAGGATGGGATCTTCATCAATCAAGCCAAGTACACAAAGGAACTCATCAAAAGATTCGGACTTGAAGGCGCTAGAGTGAGCAAAACTCCCATGGCAACAACTACCAAGCTTGATAAGGATGAACAAGGTAAAAGTGTAGACATTAAACTTTATCGTAGCATGATTGGTAGTTTATTGTATTTGACGGCTAGTAGGCCGGACATCATATTTTCCGTTTGTCTTTGTGCTCGTTTTCAATCATGTCCTAAGGAGTCTCATTTAGTAGCGGTAAAACGCATTATTAAATACCTTAAGGGCACTATTGAAATGGGTTTGTGGTATCCGAAAACCAGACTATTTGATATGAAGAGTTTTTCGGATGCCGACTATGCGGGTTGTAGGGTAGATAGGAAGAGCACAAGTGGAACATGTCAATTCTTAGGTAATTGTCTTGTATCTTGGTCTTCCAAAAAGCAAAATTCGGTAGCCCTATCAACCGCCGAGGCGGAGTATGTTGCAGCCGGAGCTTGTTGTGCACAAGTTCTTTAGATGAAACATACTCTCCTCGACTATGATTTACACTTTGATCATGTTAAAATATTTTGTGATAATACTAGTACAATTCACATGACAAAGAATGCAAATCAACATAGTAAAACCAAACACATTGACATTAGATATCACTTTCTTAGAGATCATTATGAGAAAGGTGATATTGATATTGATTATGTTTCTACCGATTTTCAACTTGCCGATATTTTTACTAAACCATAGGATTATGCTAGATTTTCCTTTATTTGTGGTGAGTTGAATGTTTGCATTATGGATTCTTAAAGAAAATTTTTTTTTTGTTGTTTTGTTTGTTTAACCCTTTTTGATGTATGACAAAAAGGGGGAGAAAAAGTATAAGTAAAGTATAAGTGTGTTTGTTATTTTGTTTGTTTATTGTGTATTTTGATGTATTTAAGATGCATTTGAGTTTTTAACAAAACTATGTGCCTTATGTGTTTAGCTCTTCATTGACATTATTGATACATAGCATTATTTGAGGGGGAGCTTTCCAAGCACTTCTTCCATTTTTGTTTAAATAACCTATATGTTTTGTCATCATCAAAAAGGGGAGATTGTTGGCCCAAGGTTACAATCACCCGTGTTTAGTGTGTTTTGATGATTACAAAACATATTAGTTATTTGTACTAATAGAATTTGTTGTTTAAGTGTGTTTCAGGGATCTAACTCATCTAGAAGGTTTATCCCTATAAGCAAATGTTTTGGACTCAAGTCAACTCAAATTGGGCTCAAGAATCAAGTGTTGAAGACCTTATGGTGAAAAGCCCTCTTGAAGCACTTGTAGTACTTAGAACCAATGTAAGAATTAGATTGTTAAAGTTTGAGTTTTGGAAATTGGCTCTAGGATACACACACACATTTTTGTATTCAAGCTTTTATGATCAAAATTTACGTTTCATGCCTTAGTATATATATACATGACCCTAAGTTTTACAAATATAAATATACCCTTTCCAGCATGTTACTTAGTTTTTCCATACTTCAAAATATTTTTTTACAAAAATTTCCAAGTTCCAAATCCTGCTGTTTTTCTTGTTTTAGGCTGACCGGCCGACCGGCACGGTCGACCGGCGCCAGTGCGAGGACGTGCACGTTTGTGAACGTCTGTCGGTCGACCGCCCGGGTCGACCGACTGTAAGCAGTTGCTCTCGGGTTTTCTGGGTCGACCGCCCCGGTCGATCGCCCGAAGAAAACTATGTTTTCTCTTTTAGGACGGTCGACCCGAGCCAACGGCTCTTTGCCAGCTGAGCTGGCGGTCGACCGGCCCGGTCGACCGCTAGGCCTGCAACAGCCCAACGGCTCTTTCCTCTTTTGTGCAATTCTGAAATCTGTTTTTTGGACTGCTTTTTGGCAGACTTTTTCAGGGTTTTCTAGATCTTTTTCAGAGCAAATAAGGTCAAAATAAATTGTTTTTAACTTATTTCTCTCCCTATAAATAGTGGAGAAGAGTCTCTTGCAAGACACTAAGAAAAATCCTCAAGTTTTCATAGTATTCAAAAGAGAAGAAAAGTGTTTTAAGCCCTTCATTTCCAACTCATTCTTGAGCTTGTTTTCAGTTGTGTTCTCCAGCAAAAATCATCTCTACAACTGAGTTTTCTCACTACACTCCTTAGAGCCAAAATTCCCTTACTCATCTATAAGGAAGTTGTAAAAGAGTGAGAGTTTGTAAAAGAGTTTAGTGATCTTGTTGTGATCACTTTGGCTACTTGTTCCTTCTTCTTGTTCTTGTGGAGACACCTCTTCGGTAGAGGTTATTGTAATTGGTGGAGCTCGGTGCTCGGGTCTTCGGTAGACCGTTGTAAGCGTCCTCGGTGGATAGTGGAAACCCTTCACGGAGGTGAAGGCGGGGAGTAGAGCGGTGGCTCGAACCTCGAAACAAATACTTGTGTTTGCGATTGTCTTTTGCTCTTGCTCTCTATTTCGCTTTACTTTCAATTGCTCTCTATTGCTTATCGTTTCAAGTATTTTTGCTTCCTCTACTTGTGATATCTTGTGTGCTCTTCATCATTGCCTATTATTCATTCATTGATATTTTGTCGATCAATTCTCATACAACAAGGTTGCATTGCGCACCTCTAACCCATTCAAGGGGAATTGGGAGGAAGGAGTTCAGAACCTCTCACGGGGTATTCGGCTCTTAGTCTTATTTTGAGTGATCGTTGCATCATTCATCCATCTTAATTTTAAAAAGATTGTTAGATTAGCAATTACACCTATTCACCCCACTCTAGGTATTTTTCAGTTAGATGTTAGAATGTTAAAATCCATCATCATGAGCCATCAATGGCTCTTGCAAGAGCAAGACCTTGTAAATGCTATTAGATTCATGTGGATTATTAAGTAAGTGGTTAGTTAGTTAGTGGTTAGTAGTTAGATTGCCATGAGAAGAAAACTACCTAAGTATCATGTAGAAGGTGGAGAAGATTACAATGGAGAAGAAAAGAGACACTTTTACATAAATTGTCACTATCTATTACATCAATCTCTCTCTCTCCAGAATCAACTCAGGCCTACTACATGATCTAAAAAGAAAGAAAAAATACAAAAGAAAGAGATGAAAATCCTACTTTACAACTAGAAGAGAGAAATCCTAACCGCTACTCTATCTCCTCCCATTCTGACTCTTTGTGGGGATATTTATAGGCAGAAAGAGATTCCAGAAGACAAGATGAGGCCACACGTCAAAAATTGACGCCTGGCTCCACTATCAGGCCGCGGATCCGCAAGGATCCTTGTGGATCTGTGACAAAACCGGAGACTCAAGTCCCTGATTTTGGTCCACGGCTTCGTCTAGTCTCGAGAAACTTCTATATGGTCTCAATTTAGGTATTAGGTCTGAATTTTTGTCAGATTCACCCCGAATTTCAAGATCCAATGCATCTTTTAGAAGCTCTCTATCTTGGCCTCCAAGAAATGAGATTTAATTACCCGAAATTAGGTTTAATTAGGCTCTTATTGCTGCTTTGCCCCTAAACTCTTGATTATTTATAAAATAGACCAAAATATTAGTGAGAATTATCATTTTATTTATAAACCAGTAGGAAAATGCGATGTAATGATGCAAAATCATAGATTAATCACACCTCCACACTTATCTTTTGCTCGTACCGAGCAAAATAAGAAAAAGAAAAACTAAACTAAGAATGTTATTGTACCACTTTCGTAGGAGATGCGATTGCACTGAGCGTGTGCAATACGCCGTTAAACTTATAGGTTTTTCTTAGAGGAGGAGTTTTATTTTCTGAGGGCAACAAAATCTATAAAGAAAGAAAATAAAAGTTAGTGTTTTGAAAATGCATTTCAAAAGATAAGTTTATGATCTATTTTTGCAAAATTTAAGTGATCTAAGGTTATAATTTCACCAAAAATTATTCTTCCTTAAACTTAGTCTAGAAGTAAGACCTTGTCATTAATTAAGGTAAAAATTTAAAATTGGATTGAATATTTTATCCTTGAAAAAAACCTAGATAATATGCACTTTGCGATAGTGAAGATTTTTAGGATTTCAACTCTAACCACCAAGTATTTATTTATATATATATTTATATTTTTCCCCCTTAGTTTTCTTAGACTTTCTAGTTTACCCAGGTAGTGAGCCTTTTAGGCGATGACTCCCAAATCAGACAATCTCAGTGTACCATATGAGAAAACATCCCTCGAGCTTAAAGGCTCGAGTAAACAAGGCCACAAAACTCAGAGGGATTGTTTGTTTCTTTTGACCACCTTTAGGCGTGAATATTCATGCTTCTTGAAGCATAGTTAGCCAGCCTTAATAAGTGATTTATTTATTCATATATATATATATATATTCTTATTTTTGCTTTATGGCATTTTAGGACTTTATTTTCATACTAAAAATGTGTAAGTGTAAAGTGCATACTATTTAAGGTAAAAAATTTAAGATAAACTTAACTCTCCAATCTCTCTTAATTTATAATCTTAAATAAGATCCATTATTTTGACTAAGTTTAAAATGTTATAATTTAAGGCTTTCTTAGTTTCTAAGATCATCTTAATTTTTTTAAAAATTATTCAAAATTTTATCTCTTGTTTCAAAATTTTTTTAAAGAAATGAAAAATTCCTATACAAAAAGGAAAAATTCTAAGAATATCCTGCAAGAAGTGATAAAGAAAGAAAATGTTAAAACTCTACGTTAATAGACTCTCTCCCACACTTATCTCATGCATTGTCCTCAATACATCATAAATGTATGTATGCATGAAAGTACAGAGGAAAGGAAAAATCACCTCAAGGTGGTCATTCTAATGGTGGTCTAATTGGCCCACGAAATGTGGCCCAATCCAAATTGCCTGAAGTTCGCAGGAACCCACCAGTGACCTATTTAATATAACTTATTATTATGATGTATATATGGATGATTTTTATTAAGAATTTTACCCCATCTAATTTTCAAAATTTTAAAATAATTTTAGAGTGATTATTATCAACACCTTTGTCGCAGAATGGAGTTTGAAAAGATGGAATGATTGATTTTGGGCTCAGGAACTACAGGAACTCGCACTGACTCAAGAAAGTGATTGAAATCAAGTAAAGGTTCATGAGTCGAGATTTGTTCAGAAAGTGGGTCCAAATCAAGAAGTTGAAACTCTAGTCCACATATATTTTCCCACAACAGAATGTGACTTTCTAAGATTGGTAATTCAAGTTCAAGAATGACAGGTACGAGAATCAAAACTGACTCTATGTTGCTCAAGTCGGGTAACAAAACAAGGTCAATATTGATTCAGGAATTTGAATTGGATCACAAATTTGAGAATCTAGGTCACATTCTTGATTGAATTCAATTTCATAAAAATGAAAAGTTGTCAATTTATCAATGAGATTTTCAAAAGTATGGTATTGATTAAGGTCAATATGTTGATCATAAAAGATTGGTGATTCAATTTCACGATGGACTAGTACAAGATCCAATACTGACTCGGGGAAGTGATGAAAATTGGGTAAAAAAAATTGGAGTCATTATTGATTCAAGAAGTGAAATTAAATTACCAAGTTGAATCACATTCATGCTCAAGTTCAATTCCAAGAAAGGGATAACTTACCAAAATTTCAATGTGGTTCTCAAAATTCTGATTTTGGTCAAGTTCAAATGGGTGCGATGAAATTGAAGCTTTGTTTCCAAAGCAACTGATCTAGATCGATAGAGTTAGAGATATTTAGATAGGTTACAGGTTGATAAGAGCGAGTTTCCTCATTCCTGTGAATGTTGACAATTGACTCAGTTCTGCTTCTAACCTATCGATAGACTGGGTAGAAGATTTTTGAAATTATTGTGAGGTCTCATACAAGATTTCTATACTCTTTTCTAACTCAGATATTTCTTCAAATAGTTATTCTAGAAAGAGAGTGTAGGAATCTTAGTTTTAAAAAATTATGAAGATTGTGAGTCCAACAAGTTTTGAGATTGTCGCTTGAACTCACGTAAGAGTTCCATACTCGTGTCCAAGACTGATGATTGGTCATTTTGAAGAAGTGAGACTCAGTATGACTCCTGAAAATATTGTGAAATTGGGGAGCCCAACATTTTCTGAAATTTTTGTTCGGCCTCCTGTGTAGCTTCTATACTCTTTTCTAATTCAGATTTTTCTTCAATTGGTGGTTCTAGAAAAAGAGTATAGGAAGCAAAATCGAGGAATGAGTATTGTGAAAATTGTGGATAAGGTGGTTGAAAATTTGACTCGAGGAGGTAAATCCCCATTGACTCTGTGAAGAGGGAAAATTATTTTAAAAATTTTAGTCGTAAGATTAGGGATATTGGTTATATTGAGTCGGATAAATCCAATCCGGCCTATTCAATTGGTTCATGTTATTTAAAGCAGGGTCGGAGTTATCCGAGTCAAATGAGGTCTGTGTGAAATATAGATTCATATTAGGATTGAAAAAATTATTGTTGTTCAAGTTCATTTTACAAACAATCACAAAAAAAAAAGAAGCAAACAAATAAATAAAAAGAAAGAAAAAATCAAAACCAAGTCTATACTACGGTTGACCTAGATGACTCCTAACTGGTCGATTACCTAGGGGAGGTTGTTGTATGAACCCAACTACGAGCTAATCAGCCAGTCGGGGCAAAATACGATGGGTGATATCTGTGCGTAAGCAACGCGCCTTAATTATACCAAATCATGATATCTTCGAGGCTTAACCTCTTAATCCCCAACCTTAGACATCGATTTCACAAGAGTATAATTCTCACAAGTTTCACCCTCGATCAATCTCTTAATGAGTCTGAGATGTCCCTAGGGGCCAACGCTTATTAATTTTTATTAAGGCTTGGGTTCTGTGAGTGGGGAGGTAGTTTTGGGTTAAGGAAGGGTAATGACTTTCCCACCTTATCTTGTATTGGGTTATGCCCTTAAGTCTAATTCGTGCAAGTGTGCAATACAGATAAGAATAACACACAAAGCGAGTAAATCACCTATGTTTTTGTCCTACGTTATATGCAGTGCCATATGTACACCTCAGTTTAGATCACAACAACAGAACAAAATACAGTATATTTGAATGAAATAGACATGTGCCTAAATGCAACTGTTATACCATTTTAAAAGCATCAAATTACTGATTTTAGTTCTTAATTATTACAGTGTGTAGGCAATCAAAACAGACAATTATCAGAAGAATACAACAATATATGCAACTTGCAAAATTCCTATAAAAGATAAAGTTTAGATGCCACAAAATTGTCGCGTTTTTGCGACTTTTTTTGTCTTTTCCACGGCAAAATAATTGAAGCAGGGTCTCTACTTTTTAGAGCAGGGAATGTAAAAAAATGTGAGTTTAAACTATTCCCATCTCCGGTAACGGGGCCAAAATTTGATCGGGTTATTACCAGTACTTGAAAATGTGTATTTTTAAATTAGTATAAAAGTGTGTGTGCTAATGTTCCCTCGATACTTCTGTTATAGCATATAAGCTATACGGGTCGAATCCACAGGGACGGGAGGCGATAAAAGAATTTATAGTTCTTATTCACGTTATAAGTAAACAAGTTCTTCTTTGTTAAAGAAAGAGAAATAAGACAAATAAAGGCAGAAGTGATAAGTGGAGAAGGCGATGAAATCGGTGAAGCAAAAAGAACTTGTTTTGGTGAAAGACATAAAATAGAAAATAGAAGTGATGATGAAACACGAAAAGAAACAATGTGGAAGGTGAAAGGAAAACTTTGTGAAGTGATTTGAGAAAGTGGTTTTAAAAAATGAAATAGAAAATAGATGAAAATAAAGGTGAACTAAGAAGATGGTGGAAACAACGATAGAACAATAATAAAAAAGTTTTGAAAATAGTTTTTAAAACAAAGTAAAGAAAAGAAGGAAAACAATGAAATAAAGCTCATGGTTACTAATTACTAATTGCTCCACTAATATGCTAACCTCTTAGTGATAGTTGTCTCACATGGATCCTTAACCATCACTAGTCCTTGGCTTCTTCAAGAGACAATACAAAGCATGGTACATGAAATAGTTCTTCATATTCAAACACATTCATTCCACACAACAAGGCACAAGCTATTATTAGATCGTCAAAATCAAGTAGAGGTGAGTATAAAATAAAGAAGACATTGCAAGTTAGCTTGTTAGTTGTTAGATATTAGAATCCATCATCATGAGCCATTAATAGATCTTGCAAGAGCAAGGCCTTGTATATGTTGTTAGATTCATGTGAATTATCAAGTAAGTGGTTAGCTAGTTAGTGGTTAGTAGTTGATTGTCATGAGAAGAAAACTAGTTAAGCATCATATAAAAAATGGAGAAGATTATAATGGAGAAGAAAGGAGACACTTTTACATAGATTGTCACTCTATATTACATCAATATCTCTCTTTCTCTAGAATCAACTCAGCCCTACTATAAGATCTAAAAAGAAAGAAAAATATAAAAGAAAAGAGTAAAAAATCTTACTATACAATTAGAAGAGAGAAATGATAGCTACAGCTCTATCACCTCCTTTTTTGGCTCTCTGCAGGAATATTTATAGGCAGAAAGAGGTTCTAGAAGATGAGATGATCCACTATTAGGCCACGGATCTACGACAAAACCCGGGACTCAGGTCTCTGGTTTTAGTCTACGGCTTCGTCTGGCCACGAGAAGCTTCTATATAGTCTCAGATTTGGGTATTTGGATCTTAATTTTTGCCAGATTCGCCCTAAATTTCTGGATCCTATGCATCTTCTAGAAGTTCTCTAGCTTGGTCTCTAGGAAATGAGATTTAATTACCCAAAATTAGGTTTAATTAGGCTCTTATTACTCCTTTGTCCCTAGACTCTTGATTATATGTAAAGTAGACCAAAACATGTGTGAGAAGTATTATTTTATTTATAAATCGGTAGGAAAAATGATGTGATGATGCAGAATTATAGACTAATCACGAAGCTGTCATAGTTTGGCCTTTAGACAAATAACAATCTCCAAGGCTAAGTTTAGGGTTAAGCTTAAGACTTTCCAGCCCATCAGGGCTAATTTTTAGCCTCCCCGAGTTTTCCTATTAGATTGATTGGGTCGGCTAACACAAACTTGCGGGAATTTCTGAGTAATAAGTGAAATTCCACTCTGAAGATCCAGTTCACATCTTCCCATCTCAGTGCGGACAAGCGGGTGTCAACTTGTGATAAGCCACTCTGTCAATTATTGTCTGGGGCCAATCCCCGCAACATCTTCTCTAAACCAACTGTCGGTATTCGACCGTTGTCAGTTTAGATCTCTGAGAAGCCCAAGTCTCGAAGGAAGAGGAAAACTAAGGTGCCTCAGCTCGCTGTGGCTTCTGTCAATAGGATAGGAAAACGAAGGGATTCAATGTCATCCCAAAGAGGAAGATAGAGAGTTCACGCTCCCTCATTCTGTATATAAGCTTAAGTCAGATCCTGGTTGAACCAGAAGGTGCTTTCGGAGGCACTCGATTTAGGGTAACAATACCATGTAATTATGAACAGCCCTCCTCTTTCACAGAGGCAATATCGCTAGAACTATTGAGAAGCCTCTTCCAATGATCAAACGATGAAGGAAAAGCCAGCGGCTACGCTTCCTCTGCCACCATCAGCTCTAAACAAACAGGGATTATATCGGTCAACATGGTCGTCAATAACCATGATGATGACCTCCGTCGGCTTATGGAGTCCTAAGAGCAGACTTCCAGGGCTCAACAAGCAGCTCTGAAAAATATCCAGCAAATATTGGCACAGTTCCTTAACAATTGGAACAATGAAAACACCATCAATAGCAATCATGATGAGGAGAAAAATCTTAACAATGAACATCTTAAGACCAATAAGTCACAAGGAAGTTCTTCGATTGATGTCGATGTTATCAAAGGCATCCAAGCTCAGATTGCATCCCTAACTCAGAGGGATGAACTGAAGAAAGAAGAGATGACATGTCTCTATCTGTTGGAATGAGAATCAGTTCCCTATCCACCAAAGTTCAAGTCACTTGTGTTGCACACGTAAAATGGCAGGAGCTCATCAAACCAGTACATCTATTACTTTCGGTCGCAAACCGGTAATATGATAGATAATGATGTTATCATGGCCAGACTATTCATCGACACCCTTAACGGGATAGCCTTTGATTGGTTTAGAAGCCTTCCTAATGACTTTATCAATTCTTGGTTTGACCTAGAAACCTGGCTCCTTTCTCAATTCTATGAAGATGACACCAAGGTGACCATGGACAAGCTCCTCTCGACAGTCCAGAAAAGAGGATAATCCATGTGGGATATTGAGAGGTTTCACAATCTCTCTCATGTGCCCCGCAGGCATGCCCTTATCCATGTTGCTTCAGACGTGCCGGCACAACTTCCTCGATAGAGTGAAAGTTTGTATGAGAGCTGTCAAAGCCCATAGATGGAAGGAGCTTGTTGAGCAAGCAGAGAGAGCTGAGAAATCAGCTAAAAAGTTTGAACCCTCAGTGGCCAAGAACAAGTGGGAGGTCTACAACAAGGGGCATGATGCAGCTCAATCTTCCTAATCCAAGGGGAAAGAAATCATAGCAGTTGAGTTGTCTGGGGAAGCTCCACCAAAGCAGAAGAGGAGCAAGATCAGCAACAATCAGGTTCAAGGTTACACGGAGATAATTCTCCTTCAAAGATGAATAGGTGGTGACTATCTTCCACCTACTTAACAAAGGTAATAAGCTCAAGTTACCTGAAGTTTGACGATCGGACGAAGTGGGGCGTACAAATGATCCCAACTACTGTCTCTTTCATAGGATGGTATATCATCCTACCAATATATACTTTGTGCTCAAGGACAAGATTCAAGTATTAGTGGATACTGGAGTTCAGACTCTCAAGTCAGAATAAAAAAAGTCACCGCCAATATGGTGACTCTCAATTTCAGGATCTTCCCGAAGATGACTGTCCAAAATGGATTAGCCCCTGTCCCTAAAGCTAAACTGGATGTCATCAACCTGATGGCTGAAAAACAGGAGGCTAAGGGCCTCGTTCCAATGACGAGAAATTCTGGGGAGATTATGTGGATCTATCTAGATATTGTCAAGGATGAGCAATGAGAATCCAGCAAGCTCAAGCTCAAAGGCAAGTCATGCAATGCCATCTCTCTCACAATGGATAATGACGCAGTGACTGTAACTTCTCTCAGTGACTTGAAAGAAGAGAAGTTTGACTTAGCAGCGTAGCCCGCAATCTCTCAGCCAGTGAGCACCTTGTCTGGAAAACAGTATTTGTAATAGTACAATCAGACCCCTACGAGACACAACAACCAACGACGTCGAGAACAACTGTATCAGTCCTGGCCTCGAAACCATCCTAACTATTGGACAAAGAGAAGTAAAAGGAGATTTGATTCGACAAAGCATTAAAAAAGACTCCTTCACAGAGACTTAATGCCCCTTTTCACTTCGACATATTGGCACAATTGGTCAATATTCCAACTCGCATTACTTTGCACGAGCTCCTATGCCTCTCAAAGGAAACAAGAGAGGCACTTAGGGATGCATTTGCCAATTCAGAATCCTTTCTGACACAAGTGCTTGCAGTACCTTCTAATGACGACGTTGGAACTGAAAAAGGTCCAGTCCTTAAAAAGGAGGACAGTGATAAAGCGGGTGCAAGGAAGAAAGCAAGAAAAGAAAATGGTGATGTTGCATGGACACGAACACTCCTACTCCTGATACAATTAGTATTATAATTAAAATTCTAATGCCATTCTTTAACAATACTCATAACATGTAACTTTTGGCACATACGTGGACCCAAAACAAGTCAGACTCTACATCGCTTGGATATACCTAGCCACTTATGGCACTACCTTTTAGATCTTCATCAATCATCAACTTGGATTCAATCTTATAGCCTAGTACAAAAAACCAGCTAACTTGAGCTTCATGCTTGAATTTAGACCTGCAAAACACATCATATCCAGGTCAGGTTTCTCTATAAAAAAAAGGCCGCATCGAGTCCCAAAAATTTAGAGAAAAAGATGAAAAAAATTCAGAAAAAAAAAATTTAGAACAAGGAAGAAGAAAAGAGAGAGAATTCTGTTTTTCTTTTAGTCGGCGAGAAATTTGGGGTTCTAGAGAACCCATGAAGGCTTGAGTTCGGACATTTCATCTTCTTGGAGCAGGACCGGTACATCATTGTAGCGGTGGATTGAGTTTATTGTAGCGGAGGATTTTAGACCGATGAGAGTTTGGTAAAGTTCCATTGATCTCTTCTTCATTATAACTGTATTTTTTAATCTTTGGGCGAGGGATTCGAGGGGTGATGAGAGTAATTCGAAATTGTAATATTTATTCCCATAGTGAATTTTTGATAAAGTTCATCTTTATCTTCCAGAATATCTCAGCAAAAGGACATCTAATACCACCGTCGTTAAGTCTCCGGTAAGCGTTGTTGACTGAGAAGATATACCTTGGACATCTAATACCACTGTCGTTAAGTCCCATGATCGTAACTGTGTAACACCCCAACTATATATTGCTTTAAATGGCGCGTGATTGTTGGGGTCGTGCTGGCTGACGAGAATGAAAGTCTAGATCCGCACTTATAGCCCCACATATCTAGTGATTGTAACAGTTTTGACTGCCAGATGATCGCGCAAGATCTGTCGGATAAAACTAGAGTCTGCGATCTCATGATTTGCTAGACTTGTCAGATATCATAATCTTACAAGTGGTCATAATTTTGATCACTATAGTCATCCTAGATTCCAAAAAAAACCCTTGGAAATCATAATTAGTTGCCTGATTGTAGTTTAGTCGTGAATAAGTGATCAACTCAAAAATATATGATGAGATAAAATAATAACTCTAATTAAAAATATGTGCTCAATTTATTCCTTCGCATTTTGGTTCAACACTCACACCGGGAATTAGTTAATTGTTGTGAAAACTGGACTTCCAATCGAGGATAACATCAGGACGATAATGTAATCTAGAATGATATACTTCTCATTAAGTGGTTCAACTAACCATTGCAGAAGAAGTATTCAACATTACTTTTGAGAGACAATGTTATGAAGGTTGCATTTAATTGTGACTTCTTTTAAGCAAAAATCTAGTGCTCAATAGCAATTCGAGTATATATTTTAAGCCACTAAACTCGATGCATAAGCTGAAAGTGGCTCTGGATATTGCTATCTGCTAAATATGAGCTTAGGTAGCTGTAGTGCTCGATTTCCGATTATCTCGAGATCACGACACGTGTCCATCTAGTCTTTGGGCAATCACGTGACACGTGGTTGTTTCCAAAATCTTCAGAGAAGAGTTCTAATTTCATCCAATCTCTGAGTAGTTGAAGCGGTTATGGGGTAGAGATATAGTTAGTTACAAGTACCCCTATTTTCTGGTCAAATCTTCATTTGAATATGACAGTTACTACTTAGGAACACAGATCGATCACATTGGCAGCTGGATGGAGGCCACTGGATAAAGACAAATAGGTGCTTTAGCAATTCAAGTTAGGTTGTTTGGCTCCAACCACCTCCAAGATGCAGTTAAAATTGGATAGATCTTCAGTTAGAAGAGAACTTATAATCCAATCTAAAGAGACCCACTTGCATAAATAAGATACTTCTCCAACGAAAGGAAGCCACAATCAATCAACTCTAGAAACTCTAACACACGAAATCAGGCAATTACTATTGTAATTCTCTCTGAATTATAATGTAACCCTCTCTCTTTCTGATTTGCTATCTTAGATTCATTTTTTAATCACTATAATTTGACGCGTGAATAACTCTCTCGTGAATTATCTACTGCACTGTCACAGAAAATGGTCTCAAATATTAAGTTGGTAACGATGACACATGAGAAGATTCAAGATTGTACCTTTCTCAATTATCACACGTTTTATTCCGCATGCTCCATTCCAATATTGTAAGTTTTTCCAAATTTCACTACTCTTTTCTTCATTCTCCGAACTCTTAATTCACCCATAATCCTTGGCACCATCACTCCTTGGTCATATTGCCCTTCCATTGCATCAAACGAGATCCCTTCCAAACTGTTGGGTGGTGACTTAAATTCTCAATCCGAACCCGACCCATTTTTTTTTTGACCCGGATCCAACTTGTAGTTTGAATTAGTGTCAACTCCTATTTTGACAACTCATACACTTAGAATGAATTCTATAGAAAGAAAAGCAAAGAGAAAAATTCGAAAAGGGCTATAATTTTTATCTTGTGTAGGATTTTTCCCCCCGAGGGAAACCTATAAATAAGAGTTAATTCTCTTTCTATCATGGAGTTTTTATCTTCTCCCTCTTTTATATTTCCATGTTTGTGAGGCTTCTAGGGTTTGTGTGAGAGTTTGTATTCGGTGTATTGGGTTTAGAGTTTTGAGAGTTTTCTCTGCACCTTGTACTCCTCAAATTATAATGAATTTCATTCCTCTCCACCCTTGGATGTGGACAGTTCTTGTCACATAATTTTATTTATTTTTCTTCTTATGTTTTATTTTCTAATCTTTTATTTTCCTGCCTTGGATTGATTCTTTGTTTTATGAGTATTTCTCGTATAACAAACTGGCATGAGAGCCCTAAGAACTTAGAATTATATTTTGGGTAGGATCCACTTCCTAAATCTGTGAGTATCTTTTCCATTGGGTTTTGTAGATAGATTCCCTTCAAATCTTGCATATTTAAAAAATTACTCCCTAAAGCATTGACATTATCACTTTACTTTTCAAATTTTTGAGTCATAAAAAAATTTACCGTTCTAGTTAGATTTCGAACGTAATAAGATGTTTCAGTGGTTATGCCCTTCTTATTTCTTTTTCTTCATCATTCTTCATTGTTTTTTATATCCTTCGTCTTGACCTAAATTCAAATTTTATCAAACACAAATTCCCGTTCTTCTCTCTTCTTGTTAATTCTTCTCTTTCCCTCTCATATCTCAACCCCTCCCAAACCCAAAAGTCCTCCAAATTTCTTTCCAAATCAAAATTTTGTTTGAAGAGTACTAAGAATAGGGTGTGAATTAGAGCAAAATAAACTAGTCATTTTCATTAATTATAAGTATCTGATTGCATTGGTAACATCACAATTTAGGGAAAGCAATGGCTTCCCTCATAAAGAGAAAAGAGAATTTTGGTGGATAATTTTCTATATAGTTAAGATTTAGAAGATATATATCTAAACGCCCTTTACTATTATTATGAATTGTGTATTCATAGTGGTATTCGGTACCAAATACTATTATAATTTGTAAAGAACTTCAATAAAGTGAATAGATGTGTTTTTTTATTGTAAGTTAGAGCATTATTAAAAAAACATTATTTTTAGTCGAACTAGTTAAGAAAATTTGGAGAGCTTACAAAAATGTTGGTATGGAAAGGATATCTATAAAAAATTATATTTTCAATATAAAATTATTTGAGTTGTTAAGTTGTTTAGTTTATATCAGCACCATTCAATACTTTTTAAGCTTAAAAGAAATTTTGATCATAAACAAAAGTACACTAATTACAATTTTCCTAGTTGTAAGAGGTATATGATACAATCATGATTTGTAACGAATTTATATTAAAATAAAAGAGATATTTTTCCTCTAACATTTTTAGTGTCTACACGATTTATTTAGGGGTGCAAACAAATCGGATGCAGATTAGATATACCATATCTGTCTCCATTCACCATTCACGGATGCAAATACTAATAGTTCGATAAGGCAAACTCATTTATATTCACATCAAAATCAGATATACATACAGATCAAAAATGTGAGAAGTAATTATAGTTATAGTCATACAGATAGTTATATAGGACTACGAGGACTTCAGGCTATTCCGTGCAGACAAATAATCTCTGCATTGCTATTCATCATAACTAAAATTAAATAAGTAAACTTCAACTTCAACATATTCTATAACACCGTGAAAGAGTTACTTAACACAAATTATATAAATGAAGTAAGCTATAAGTGTATGCATATGACATATATGTAGCTGTAATGAGATACTTATGTATAATATCCTTATTTTTAAAATACAAGATTTAATAATAAATAATAATATTTTAAATTGTTTACGTGTAACTTGTGTTAATTATTATTTATTATGTGTTATTATTATTGTTAATATTGTTATTATCATGATTAGTGTATTATTATTATAATTAATGTTGTTATGGTGATTACTCTTGTATTATATTATTGTTAATATTGGTGTGTGTAGTATCTTGTAACGCCCCGCCCTGATGGATACGGAGATGCTATTGCGATGTATATATGCAGGATAGAAACATCATCACGTATATACGTTAAGCATCAGTACAGACTAGAATCAGAGTACGAAAATACGTAGTGTATACACATTCCAACATAAGGAGTACAACTTACAAAGTTATCACAGAGCGTGATATAATAGTACGTGTACATTATACCACAGCCAGGAACAAAAGTAAAATTTACAACATGTACAAGAAAAGATGCTCACGAGCTGAGAGGAAATCCCGCGAGTTAGAAGGAAGAGTCAGGTACGGAAGGAGCTGGGACTAGCCAGCCTATTCCGAGAGGTAAGCTTGATCTTCGGTGGAGGGCTCTACTTCAATCCAAGCTTCGGGACTTGAACATGCAAATTTAGGAGAGTCAAAAACTCTCCAACAAATGTTCAGGTGAAAGCCAAGTGGCTTGACTAGATATATCCAAATCAGAAATAAGCATTAAAAGTTGTGTCGCATGTACATGACCAATAAGTATGTGATGGAGATATCTGATGTAAGCAATAAAGCATAAATAAAATCTTTTATTACTATTTACAATATTTACTTTTATTACTCATCCTACTCATATGTCTAGGTATGTGTAATAGCGTCCTAGCACACATACATCCACACCTGAGTAAGTTGAGGCTGTTATTGGAAACCAGCGAGGGTATCTACGAATAATATTTACAGTGGGTCCCGTGCATACCCGGACCACGGCCCAGGATGTTTCGTAGCTGGAGGACGGAACCTACCGCAAGGCGATCAGGAGGGTCTTATAGAATGCCCCTTTTCAAGATGGTACCAGGAAGAAGGGAGCCAACACTCCCCTCGGTCGCCTGGAGGCCCTCAGGTCAGACTGGAAGTTTTAGTTGCACAACATACCTAAACCACTGTAAACACGAATATGTATTGATATCCGTAAGTTTCCTCCGACCCGGTGTAAGTTATTCTTTTTATAATTTATTAGAAAATTATCAGATTTCAGGAATGTACAAGAGTATATCAAGAATGTCCGGATTACATAAGTACTAGCAGGCAAGCAGGTTAACATTCCCGTGAGTGATAATTATAAGTCAGGTATAATATGTTGAATGGCAGGTGATAGTATGTAGGTGTCAAGTGGTAATATGCTAGAGGTCAGGTGTCAGGTGATAGCATATCAGAGATCGGGTGATAGCATGGCAAACGAATACAAATATTAACTGATAATAGCTAACTATCAAGCAAATGAATATTCAAGCGGAGCTAAGCAGTGCTGGAGGCACGAACAGCGAACAGTGTTCAACACTAAAGCGCCTGACGGAGTTATCGAAATGACTCGGCTTAGAAGGCGTGTCTAAAATCCGGCAGAGTTTCGCCTAGACGAGTCTAGTGGTAAAGCGCTGAGCGCTAAGCATGCCTGCCAGGTGAAGCTGAAAGACCTGATGGTCTAAATGCACTTCTCTTTCGAGGAAGTGGTTGGAGCCCGGAGGGTAAAGCACGCTCGGGGTTTAGGCGCACTCTCGGTAGGTACCACGAAACCTATAAGGGTACAGGCCTAGAACCATTGGATAGCCATCCTGGGAGTGGGCAGAAACCCAGAGTCGATACAAGAGTACCTGCGATGTTAGTACCACACAAGCATGTTATATTGTGATAATATCTAATCTACCGTAGAGTAGTAAAGCCTAAAGGCTGAGTAGAGAGCCCGGAACGCTCGAGGTCTAAGCGCACTCTGGTAGCTACCACGAAATCTATAAGGGTACAGACCTAGAACCATTAGATAGCCATCTTGAGAGTGGGCAGAAACCCAGAGTCGGTACCAGGTACCCGCACGAGTTGTTATGTCCTATTACAAGCATTACAATATATTAGTCCGATTCAAGTCTAGACATGTCCATAGAATACAACACACACACCCGAACAACCACACCGGACTGATACTAAATATAACATAATACTAATTTAAATAAGTCTATTTTTGGCGAGGAAAGTCACTCGCCTAAAACACCGATTATATTAAAGCTTTGTACGATCGAATTCCCGAGCGAGGAAAGCATGAAGAGAGCGAAGGAGAAGGGGGTTTGCCCCTAAGGTGGCTGCCGGCCCTAGGGGTGGTGCACCCTCATGGTGGCCTAGGAAGTGGCTGGCCATGATAAGAGAGAGGAGAGAGTGAAGGTGAAGGTATTGGAGTAGGTGGTGAGTTATTTGGTGGAGTTGAAGTTGTTTGGAGGAAAATGAAAGGGAATTGAAGGAGGTGAAGATGATGGTGATGTTGAAGGCTGAAATGGGGTGATGGAGGTGGTGTTGTGGTGGTAAGTGTGGAGATGGTGGTGATGGAGAAGAAACAAAAGGAGATGGTGGCGAAGATGGAAGTTTAGTAGTGGTAGTGATGGAGTTTGTTGAAAGTGGTGAAGTTGTCATCGGAATAGTTACCGGAATGGTCGCCGGAGTGGTTGCCGGAGGAGAGGGGCTCAGCCCCTAGCCAAGGAGGGTGGCCGGCCTAGGGGAAGATGATGGGATGGTGGTTTTGTGGAGAGGTTTGTTGTGGTGGTAGTTTTGGAGAAGGTAAATGAGAAGGTGGAGGCTTTGGTGGAGTTTTGGAGTTTGTGATGGTTTAAATGAAAATGGAGAAGAAAAAAGAAGAAGGTAGGGAGTTGGAGAAGTTGTAGTGGTTGTAATTATGGTGGAGATGAAGGGAGAGTTGGTGGTGATTAGGGCTTTTGATGGAGAAATGAAAAGGGAAGAGGAGAAAAGGGTTTTTGTATTTGGATTGGAGTTAAAGGAGAAGAAAAAAGGATTCGAGTGAGGGTTTTTTTTTGTAAAATGGAGAGGTGTGAGGTGGCCTTGGCCGGCCATGGTGATGGGAGAGGTATTTGAGTGATTTGGGATATTTTGAAGGAGATATTTTGATGGAAAGGTGGAGAAGGTAATGGAAGAATGGAGAATGTTTAAGAATATGGTGGAAAGAAAAAGAAGGAAAGAAAAAAAAGAAAGGAAAAGGAGAAAAGAAATTATTTGATTGGAAGAAAAGTGAAAATAATTAAAGTAGCGGATTCTCCGGATTCGGTTGCGGATGCGGAAAACTTTCGGAAAAATACCGAAATCATCAAAAAATAAAGTATCTCAGAATGACCCACAAAAATTCTCGAAAATCAAAAATATTATTTTAAGACTCATGGTAAAATCTGTTTTCAGAAATTATTTACGATTTTTAAATTAAAAATCTTATACTTAACTGCCATATCGGTCGACACCAACTCTGACCGAAATCTGTTAAATTCTGAAAATCACAAAAAAAAATGTATTAAGATAGCAAAAATTATTCTAAGAAAATATGTGAAAGAGTTTTCTTGAAATTCAACTTTATTTGACAAATTAAAAATTCAGGAATAAACCAGCGGTACCAATTTATCCCGATTTTAGGGTTTTTCTAAAAAGAATTTTGAAAAATTCTAAAAATCATGAAAATTCTAATATATTGAAAAACAATATTTGAAACTAAAAGCAGTCAAATTTGATTATCAGAGAGGTCAAATCATATAGTACTGCTATGTGAGCAATAAGAAAATATGCTCGAAAAATCAGGATACGTATCTGAGGACGTATTAAGAGGATGGGGTGTTACATATCTTATCCCCAAACCCTTTAGCCTATGATCCATATCTATCATTTTTACCCTTTACCTGTTATCCTATAACCTATTATGATTACACCCTACCCAAACTCATTAAGTAACCTATGACCCATTATCTACTAACCAAGATCCATTATCCCATTCAAATCCTATCATAACAACCCAATAAAAATTTTTAACCAACTAAATAAATATCCTATCCCAACCAATCTTTTTCTCTTCACCCTTGCACAACACCCTCCTTCTTCTCTAACCGAGCTACTCAACATTATGGCGAAGCTTCTCATCCCTTGGCCGTGCGCCAGTCTCTTATCACCACCTCGAGTTCCGCCAAGATCCACTACCAACCACCTTTCCCTCAGCCACCAAGATCACGCACCATACCCAGCCAACAACCCCGCATCCCTGCCCCAAGCTGAGCCTCCTTTTCACCTTGGCAGCACCACATTAGCAACCCATGGCCGCATGTCGTGAGCTTCACCGAAGCCCGGACTTCCCTCTTCCACATCTAGCTGCCGCACAGCCCTTGCGTGCCCAGTAGACCCATGCACTGCAGCTCGGCCTCCGTCCACCTCTGTCGTGCCTTATCTCCCTACGGCGAGAGCCCATCCAATCCGGCATCATTCATGGCTAAACCCCATCAACCATCTCTCCTCCCTTAGGTCGAGACACCCCCCATCTCTGGATCTTCCATGGCCACGGCAGCACTTCCCCCGGCAACCCTAGCTTTCTCCCACCACCGACATCACCCATGGCAGCCCTATGTCGCAGCCTTCTCCCCACCTCAGACATGCAACCCCTCCCGCACACAATACCTCATTGCCTCATGCTATCAATAGGAGCACCCACTCCATGTCACCCTCCCACGGCAGCAACATCCCGCCCTCCATAGTCGAACCCCCTTTTTCCATCTCTCGTGAGTTGCCGTTGATCGCCGTCGGCGAGCACGAATGCGCCCACGTCCTTCCCAGTGAGATCCTCTATCCATTGATATCCTCCACGGCCTCTGCTGCCTCCACCACCCGAGCCTCCGCCGGCGTGCCGCGAATCTTATTGTTCTCTTCTTGTTGCGTGCTGTAAATTTATATGTGTGGGATGGCATTTTTCACCTCTTCGTGGATTGTCATCGACCATCGTTGGCGAGCGCGATGTACCCGCGCCCTTCCTAGCGAGATCCTCTATCCATTAATATCCTCTGTGATCTCTGCTGCCTCCGCCAGAGCCTCCGTCGGCGCGCCGCAAGTCACCCCAATGTGTGAGTATTCCCTATCTCTTTTCCTTCTCTTTATAATTTTTGCATGCTTTTAATATAACAAACACACACATATATGTATATAAATATAAGTGCATTAATATGCGTAGGGGTAAACATGTAATAATGTGAAAGTGTGTTAATTGTGTATGGATATATGCGTGAGTGTGGTGGTGGTATGCATGCATGTGTGTGTATGTATTTATATTGGTATGTATTAGTATTTGAGTGTTTGCATGTGTATATGTGTGTGTGTGTATATTAGTACATATATGTGTATGTAGGTGGAGGTATGTATATAGTGTGTGCATATGTATTTGTATATCATCGTGTGGTTGCGTGGTACAATGTTTCAGATTCATTTGGTGAGATCCGACCGGTTACAGGAGGTTCGGATTGATATTCATTATGGACCCGATGCACTGAAGATTCAAAAACTGATCCATGAGATGATCCGTAGATCAGTATCAGTTCGTGCAGTGAAGATCAGATGGCAATTTAGTTCCGAAACTACGTTATTTCATGTGAGTGTTTGTTCTTGTGTATTTACCATTGTCGGTATGCATTTATATGTTACTCTTATCATTTCTTGTGACTTTATGTTATATTTTGCCAGTTTGATTACGTGAATCACTTCATGAGATTTCTGTGATTGTTCACCTTATGTATCTAGTTGATATGAACACTTCTTGCCGTTATTTCATGTGATGGTTGGTTGCCTCTACGGGTTCAGGACTAGTTGTGTTTTATCCTAGACTGTTACTCAGTTTAATCTATTGATTTACTGGACTACCTCGTGTTTGAGGTCAGATAGAAAATTGACCTATTTTTATGTTAGATGATCAGACATGGATTTTATACCTCTTTAGAGTTTAGAGGTATTGCAGACAATTGGTTAGAGGTAATCTTGATGTTAATATGTATATGGACATTGTATTTTGATGTTGAGACCTTGTAATTTGATATTGAGACTTAGACTTATACCACATCATGTGTAAACGATTACCATTTTCGAATTCAGATCTAGTTATGATAACCTGTCTATGGGATTGATCTTGAGGTTGATTGATTCGTAATTGAGGTTAGAGATTCATATTTTATGTGGAGTAATTATCAGACATGATGTTCCTTTAATTGGTGATTTTCAGATAAGAATTTAATCTGAATATTTAGGCCGGTTTAGTTATGATCTTACCTTATTAAGAGATTGGGTTCTTGATACTTGATTGTTATGCGGACTTAGATTTGATCTGGGTTTACATTCCTTTTATTAGATCTTGATCAGTATATAGACGAAATTGACTTTGTTAGATTATTATCAAGTGTTGTTTGTATATTTTACCTCTGATATTGATGTGTAACACGATCTTAGTTTTGAATTATTGAAACAAGGATTTTCAAATTTACCCTGATTATATCGATTGAGTACTGATAATCTTATCGACGTTAGATATTGGATATAGAGATGATCGAGATGTCATATTTATCGAGGATGTTGCACTCCTTAATCATGATCTTGATTACAGTTGGATAAATCTGGTTTTCGAGGATGTTTCATTCTTTATTTGTGATCTTGATATTTATTGTTTTAGTCGATCTTGAGGATATCAGTAGTCTGCTATTCGTGATGGATTTCTAGTTGTTGTTATCCAGTTATAAAGATAGAATTATTGTGAGAGCAGTTTCATTAATATCGGGGATAATATATATTCAGAGTTTGATAACAGTTATTATTTGATCTCAGTTATTGGTGATTAGAGAATTAGAACAGATTGGTAGCGATGAGAGGACTGATTACTAATTCATTGAGATGGTGATTGATTGCACACATTTATTACATTATTCTTTATTACATTCCACATTTAAAGAACCCTTAGTCAAAACCTCATGGTCACGAAGATGCATATGACTTATGATAAAGTAATAGATTAGATGAGAAGTACAATTTGACTCCTTACTTTGATTGATTACAATTTTTGAATAGAGACTAAGTTTAGGAATGAAAAATTCAGTTTTCCTATAACTTATAGATTACTTAAATCTTACAATAATATTTTAAATTTTTTCTTTCAAATATGTTTTCAAAATATTAACATTTTACTCTTTCTTTATGGATTTTGTGGGTGCAATCCAACGAAAACCCTCACGAGACAAAACTCGTCCTTTAACAGTAACCTAGAGGTTTAACAGCTTGTTACACAAGCTCAATGCAATCGCGTGACTTGCGAAAGTGGTCTAATAATCTTTGATCTAGTTTTGTTGTTTTGCTCGAGGACGAGCAAAAGATAGGTGTGGGGGTGTGATTGCACACATTTATTGCATTATTCTTTATTACATTTCACATTTATCATATAATAAATCTGCTAAATTTCTTGTCTTAAATGTCTATTTTGTAGAAGATAATCATAGGGAGAAAGAGAATAAAATCAAATAAATATCAGTTAAATTCAGATTTAACTAGATCTATTTGGTTAGAGGAGGATGATCCAAAATCCAGTGGGTTAAATTCAATTTTTGGTGAATTAGCTGGTTAAAGCTAAAGATCAACCGAGGATAACGTCAAATACAGAGTCCAAATCTAAAGAGATAAATGGATAGAGAGAAGATCAACGGATGAGATGAAGCAATTTTGACTCAGATTCTGACTGGATACATTTTAGTATTTGAATCATAACTTTCGCTACTAGAACTAAAATCTAATGATTCAAGATGATCTAGAAAGAGGACTTAAAGGGTTACAACTCTTAAGTTGATCATTATTTCTAATTCTATAATTTGATAAGTTATATTTAGCAATCAATACGCCAATAAGCTACAGATCAGAACTAAATATCTACATCAAATCAAGTTTGGAGATAAGAGAAGGATTCAAATTCAGAAATAGCCATCTTCCCTTATCTTTATACTCCTCTACCCTCTGCATTTCTCCTATAAATACCTGCAATCTCAAAGGCAAAAAGGAAGGACCAAGCAGAGAGCAGAACTTGAAATAACCTAGAGGGGGGTGAATAGGTGATAATGCTAATCTACAAAGTAAATACGAAATTTAAAAACTAATTGCAACTACACTTAGGGCAACCAACGAGTGTAGCCGAATTCCTCGTGAAGGGCTCTGGACTAACTCCTCTTGATTCCTCTGAATAAGAGTTGAGGCGCTATATGAAGCTCTCGTGGTTAAGCACAAGTGAGGCACACACACAACCAAGCATATAAGAATAAGCAATATGAATCAATGCAAGGCACAACACAAGCATATGAATGATATGGCAATATGAATAATGCACAACACAAATAAAGAAGAGAGAGTTTAGAGACAATGGATCAAACGCAAACACAAGATATGTTTCAAGGTTCGAGCCCCTAGCTCTACGTCCCCGCCTTCACCGAGAAGGATTTCTAATCCACTAACTTATCCACCGAGGACTCCCACTAAGGGAACCTCCACCGAGGAGGATTTGTACAACAACTGGGAGTACTGAACTCCTCTCTCAACCAACAACCTCCACTGAGGCAAACACAATCACCACCTCAACAAGAGGGGTAGGCCCTTAGCCAAACAACCACAATTCACCTCTACCGAAGAGGGATACAAACACCAATCCAACTCAACCTCACTAAGAGGGAGTAAACAACAACCTCAACCTCTACCAAAGAGGGAGCAAACCAACAATCCAAATCAACCTCTACCAAAGAGGGATATAACAAATCAAGAGTTTACAACTTGGAGGTTTCCACAACCTCAAATAATATCTTTTTCCACAAAACAAAGATCCTAATAGAATAGGATAGAATGATATAGCTCAAGTGGAAAAACAAGGTGTTTGGAAAACAAAACTCAAAGAAATAATCTTGGGAAAACTCTTGAAGATAATGGAAATGAAGAACAAACACAAATCTCCCAAAATTCTATTTCCTTTGATTTTTCTAAAACCCTAAAACAATACAAAGGTATATCTTTTTAAGCTCTAAACACTTTTAAAACTTGTTTTAAAACACTTCAGAAAGTAGGAATTTTTCTTGATAAAAATCTTAGCCAAAATCCCCAAGAAATGGGGCTTATATAGGCCCAAACAGAAAACTAGCCGTTGACTGTTTTTACAGCCAGATACAACTGGTGGTCGACCGCCCGGTCGACCTCCAACGGTCATATTTTTGACCGTTGGCTGCCTACGGTCGACCGGCCGGTCGACCGTAGAAAAACAGAGAGCAGAGCTCTCTGGTCCGGTCGACCGCCTGATCGACCGGCCCAAGTGCCAGCCCAACGTGCACAGATCTGTGCACGTCGGTCGACTGATCGGTCGACCGACTCTGGGTCCGGTCGACCGGTCGGTCGACCGCCAGAGCCTGCCAGGCACTGTTCTGGGTCAGAAAAACTTGTTAAAAAATATTTTAATAAATCCCATAAATCTTCTAAAATTCCACAAAAATAGTTTTATCATTTTTCATTGATATACAAACATGTGATAAAAATTTCAAGACAAATATCAAACATTTTGAACCATTTTTGTGTCTTATAAATTTTATCAAAACCAAAACTGTATTTTACCAAACTTGGATTTTTCAATACATGAATAGGAAAGTCAAAATAAGTTTGTCTAGGAAGTTAAGCATGCATGTATAGAATGAATTTACTATACATAAACCAATTAAATTTGTTTTGATCTACTATTCATGAAAACAAATATCGGTTAAAGTAAAAACCGAAAAACCAATATCCATAAACGTGTGTGTTGTGCACTTGAGCATATCAACTATCTAATCTTTACACATGGATCTAAAACACACTAAACTAAACTATGGATACCTAAGTCTTCTTGACGATCTTCCATCTTCAAGTCGACTCGATCCAAAACACCGTGATCCACCGAGCTTGACTCCAACGAGTGCTATAAATGATCTTGATGCTCGGGCTCTTGAATCACCAAGTGAAAGGCTTCAAAACTCCTTTCTTGAAGCAAACACCAACTAATATCTTGATTAATGATCTGAAACTAAACATCACAAGATTATTAGTAAACATAACTACATGAGTTAATCATCATCAAAACTAGAGTTGAAGGCCACTGGGCCAACAATCTCCCCCTTTTTGATGATGACAAAACTCATGGAGTTATATATGAATGGATTAAAGTAAAGCTTCAAGGAAGCTCCCCCTTAACTCATGCATCACAATAAACAATAAGAATATGCAATATAAGTTCATAAACATGTATCCATAGACATGCATAAAACGTGCTCTTGATACCAATAAAACATGTTCTTAAATAATGCTCTTGATACCAATTAAACAATTAAACGACAAACTAATAAATAAAACAAAAACATGCATATAAACTCAAATACTTCTCCCCCTTTTTGTCAATCATCAACAAAGGGGTTAAAGTAAAAACAAAACAATAAATTCTTCTCCTCCTTTTTGTTCAAAACAAAGAATCAATAAAGGGGTCACAGCCCTAATTTGTTTGATATCAATAATGAGTAAACACATAAGCATCTTGATACCAATTTTGAGAAAACAAATACAATCTTGATACCATTTAAAGTAATATTCTTTTTAAACATATGATATCAAATTGAAATTATTATTTTCTATCATAAAGCAAGGGAGTGGAATACAAAATCAATGATAAACCAAATACCAATTGAAAGATAAAATACGAGTTTTCTCCCCCTTTATGAAATACCAAGTAAACAATGCTTAAGCTTGTTTAAGATACCAATTGAAAACTAATCAATTGAAACATGATGGTCATTAAAAATTTAAGCTTTAGCATAAACAAATATATGTATGAAAAATTAGATACCAATCGAAATTGATACTATATGAAATGAAAGCATACATACATACAAATATATGAGTATACAAAATGTCAATATTGATACCAATTGAAAGAATCCAATGATACCAATTGAAACAACAATAATATCAAGAGTATATCTCATATATCCTACCGCCCATTCATGCTCATGTTTAAAATGATTTTCAATAAAGAACATACAAGGATGGACTCCCATCCAGCCGCCCGTGGAAGGTAGGAGTTTTTAAAAATAGGTTTGAAAGAAAAGTATGTTTGAAAATCTCTACCATAATGAAGAATATCGCAACTAGTTAAATGGAAAAACTTCTAAACAAGTACGAAATCCTTCAAGCAAGGAATAAAAAAAATTATATTTCATGAAATACATGTAAATCACATGGCACTAAACACTCGAAGTCCATAAAGCACATACATACTCATGAAAATATAATCATGAGAAACATTTAAATAAAGTGAGTGTACAAGTGTTATGTGACACAAAATCATGAAATTTGACAATAAAGCTCAATATTCCTTAAAACATGAAAATCATCAAAAACTTATTTAATCTTCAAGGCATATGTATGTCTTATACAAACTATAGTATACATACATATCCAAAAACAAGAGTCCACAAATGTATATGCATGAAGGCACGTGGCTCAAAGGATGTATAAATATAATAATAGTTTGGACAAGATAGACATATACATGAAGTTAAACATAGAAACATGAAAAATATGGATAAAATAGGAATACAAGTTAAATGCATGAATCATCAAAACTAGACTATACTAACACATCTAATGGGTACAAATAAGCGTTCAAGCACAAACATATAAAAATTAATTTGTGGCCCACTATATGTACAAGTATAAATCCTAGTCTTAATGAAAACTAACATTTAAACATGTAATCAAATCATGAAGCACAAATCAACATGAAAAACATAAACAAGATCATTATGTAAATCCACATGTTATTTGAACTATGATATACATAATAGCTAAACAAAGGTGAGAACACAAAAATAATGGTCCATATAAAATATGGGTGTCTCAAATGCTATACATGTATGTCAATGATCTAATAATCATGGCATTAACATAATAATCTATAAACAACAAAACATGCTATAAACAATGATATGAAAGCATGTAAATATAAACGGGAGTTAGAGATCGATACCAAAACCGATGAGGGCACCTCTCTAGTTCTCCAAACCAAGGTGGTCTTCCCTCCAAACTTCCCTTAAAAGTGATGCATCTAAATAGTCCACATGAAGCTCGGAACGCATTCGCTCCAAGGTACCGCAACTCTCACGTCATGAGAGAGCCCACACCTACATCAAATACAATAGGGGTGGTCTTTGGTACCCATACTCTTTTGAGTCCATGGGGGTTAGCAACTTTTCTAACCCAAACAAATTTATTTGCTAAATTTATATCATGTATCTTATCATAGCAAAATCTAGCAAGGTGGCCCTTACGTCCACAATGTGTACAAGTGTACATATGAGCATACAAAGTGTGATGGGTGTGTACGTGAGGAGCATGTGTATGTCGTGGAGGGTGTGCATGCATAGATGGAACTTGTTTCTTTCTAAACAAAGATTCCAAACGTGTATGACCCAAAATACATTGGCTCAAAGTGGAGCCCAAACAATCCATATTCTTCTTTAGCATAGATATATCATTTTTAATTAAAGAAGAAGTGTGGCATGCAATAGGTGTGCTAGTGAGAACTATCCTAGCATGGCAAACATGTGTATCAATATTATTTTTCAAAGAAACATTTTTCTTTAAACAATCATCTAAATCCTTAGAAATAGAAGCAATTTTCATTTTCAAGGATTCATTTTCTTTTAAAACAAAACTAACTTTTGAAGATAAGTTTTCATTTTTCTTCAAAATTGTTTCACAATCATTTTTATTTTTCAAAAATTTATTTTCTTTTATGACAAGATCAAGCTTAGATTTCAATGAGTCCCTTTCATTAGAAATCTCCTCTTTCTCTTGCAAAACCAAATCAAGCTTAGAAGACAAATTTTCATTTTCTTTATTTAAAGCAAAGGTCTTCTTTTTCAAAATGTTATATTTTTCAATCAATTTTTCACACACTATAGAAAGTTCTTTATTCAAGGCATTAGCATCAACATACTCATTTGAAGAACTAGCACAATCTTCATTATCTAATTGAGTTTCCGAGTGTACCTCAAGGGAGTCATTCCCTTGGACCATATAGCATTGTGACTCGGATTCTCCACTAGACTCCTCCTCTTGTTGGATTAGCAATTGAAGCTTGGAGGTGGAGGTGGTCAACTTGTTCCACACTACAAAAGCGGAATCAAGGTTAAAAACAAGCATAAGATAATATTTATTTAGCGTGTTTCTAATAGCCTCAAGGGCTTGTGCATTGGCCCCTATATGATTGCGGTTACCAAGATAGCATTTCTTGGTAGCGGCAAGGAAAACATGCAAGCCTAGGGTTTTTAGGTACATGGACATCCTATATTTCCATATGTCAATGTTGGAGACATCGAACATGGGAGGTGACAAGCAATCCATGAGTGTGTGCAAACAAATAGTTGGCAAATGCAAAATAGATTAGCAAGTTCAAGATCACACTCCTAGGTGGTTAAACCAAATATCAGGAGCGGAGGCTCTGATACCAATTGAAATAACCTAGAGGGGGGGTGAATAGGTGATAATGCTAATCTACAAACTAAATACGGAATTTAAAAACTAATTGTAACTACACTTAGTGCAACCAACGAGTGTAGCCGAATTTACCGTGAAGGACTCTGGACTAACTCCTCTTGATTCCTCTGAATAAGAGTTGAGGCGCTATATGAAGCTCTCGTGGTTAAGCACAAGTAAGGCACACACACAACCAAGCATATAAGAATAAGCAATATGAATCAATGCAAGGCACAACACAAGCATATGAATAATATGGCAATATGAATAATGCACAACACAAATAGAGAGAGAGAGTTTAGAGACAATGGATCAAACGCAAACACAAAGATATGTTTCAAGGTTCGAGCCCCTAGCTCTACGTCCCCGCCTTCACCGAGAAGGATTTCTAATCCACTAACTTGTCCACCGAGGACTCCCACCGAGGGAACCTCCACCGAGGAGGATTTGTACAACAACCGGGAGTACCGAACTCCTCTCTCAACCAACAACCTCCACCGAGGCAAACACAATCACCACCTCAACAAGAGGGGATTGTAATACCCTGTTCCCAGAATACGTACTTAGTTGCGTATTCAGCTTTTCGACCGTATTTTTCGATTTACTTCCTGTATTTGACCGATTTCACTTTCAAATATCATTTTCCAATATATTAGATTTTCTATGATTTTCTGGATTTTTCCTGAATTAAAATAAATTTCTTCAAAACCGGTGTCGACCAGTGTCGCTGATCGATTCCTGAATTTTTAATTCTCAAACAGTTAGGAATTTCTAGATGGTCCTTTAGACTTTATTTCTTAGAATCATATTCTCTACTTAAATACTTTTTCTGAGAATTTTATAAATTTATGAAAACTCCAACGGAGTCGGTAGATAACTGATTCCGGGATTTTTAGTTTTAAAACTATAAAGTATTTCTTAAAAAGGATTTCACTATTAGTCTTCATATATTATTGATTTTTGGTAAAATTTACGAGTCGTTCCGAGATACTTGAATTTCGACGATTTCGGTATTTTCCGAAATGTTTTCCGCATACTTGATTTAAACCTAGGAATCCATGTTTTCAATATTTTCAAATTCCAAGTGAGAGTAGATATCTTCCTTATGAATTTCTTTCCATTTTTCCTTTTCCTTTATTCCTCTTTCTCCACAACCACAAATTTTTCCCATTTTTCCAAAATTCAAATCTCTTCCAAAAATTTCAACTCCACACAATTTTCTCACCTACTTCCTCATTAAAATCCCACTCATTCTCTCTCCCCATGGCCGGCCAAGTGGCCAAGGAGAAGGACACTCATCTCACCCCCTATTTACACAAAACCCCCTCTCATTTCCTTTAATTGCATCTCCTTTACAAAAATCTAACACCTATATAACAATCTCTTTACATTCTTTTCCTTTTTCTTCATTTTCACCCAAGTGTTAGCTCTCACCAAGAGATCTCTCCTCCTTCTCAACCTCACCCTAGCTCCAAGAACCACCTCAAGGACTTCATCCCACCTCAAGCAACTGATTTGGAGCTTGGATCGTAGCTCTTTTCGTCGCCAAGGATCACGTAGGTGCCATTTGACGACCACTCTCTTCCCGGACTCGTAAAGCTTCAATCGAACCTTTCCAAGTGAGTATATCTACTCACCAAGACTTGTGAACTCCTTTGTGTACTTGTGTTGACAATTCATGTTCACTTGAGCCATAAAAATCACATTTTTAGACCCTCAAACAAACCCTAGAAATCTGTCCTGTTTGCTGTTTTCCCACGATTAGTCGACTAGACCTAGGGACCAGTCGACTAATCCACTGTAGTTGAAACTTAACCTTTTCTGATTTCACAGTTTTAGTCGACTAGGCCAGATTTCCAGTCGACTAGAGACCCCTAGTCGACTACCCATTTCTCCCCAGTCGACTCCTGTTTTCCAGAAATTAAACATCAACTCTCTGTATCTCAGACTTAGTCGACTTAGGTATCCATTAGTCGACTAGTAGTTCCCTGTTAGTCGACTACCCTTACAACCCTAGTCGACTAACTTTCCCTGAAACAGAACCCAACTCTCTGTTTCCCAGTTTTAGTCGACTCATCCAGACTAGTAGTCGACTTAAGACCCCTATTAGTCGACTAACCCTCCACCTAGTCGACTAATTCTGACTGTTTGACTTAGTTGATTCTGTTCTGAAATTTGATCTTACTGTGGATACATGTATGGCATATTACCTTTGTTCTTGCTTCTTAACTAGTACTACATGACATGTTACTTGATAGACATTATCTCATATTACATCATGACTTGTTATTACATATCATCGCTCCATAACTTGTTAATATATGAATATCACCACTTATCATGCCATCACTTGAACCAAGCATGATACACTTGACTTTTGCATAAAATGGACCAACTTACACATGGGTCGGGGGAAAACATGCGGATATCGATATGTGTTCGTGTTTACAGTGGCTTTTAGGAATGTTGTGCAACTCATGTTCCGGTCTGACCTGTGGGCCTCCAGGGGACCGAGGGGAGTGCTTGCTCCCTTTATTACTGGTACCATCATGTTAAGGGCATACATAAGTCCCTCCTGTTTAGCCTAGCGGCTGGCTTCCGTCACCAAGCAACGGAACAATCCTGGACCGTTATCCCGGGCATGTACGGGGTCCACTGTAACATAGTTCGTCGATACAACCGCTGATTTCCAATAACAACCTTGCTTTACTAGGATATGGATCTATGTGCTCTGGGACGCTGGGTCACATAGCTAGATATCACAGTAAGACAAGTAGTAATAATAAGATGTTAACTGTAAATCTAATGTATTAGGACTTTATCTCTTCATGCTTTTCATACTTGTTAGCTGATATTCCTCATATGGTTTCATACTACTTATTCATGTCTCTTAGCCACTTGGCTGTAGTCCGTTTATTGTTTATATGTCTTGACTCCTTGGATTTGCATATTCAGATTCCGAAGCTTGGAACGAAGTGGAGCCATCCACAGAGGACCAAGCTTACTTTAGCGAGCAGGCGGACTAGTTCCAGTCCCTTCGTGCCAGACTTACCTTTTGACTCACGAGATTCTCTTTCTACTTGTGAGCTTTTTGTATACATATTTGTACATACTTCTTTTGGACTTGGTTATGATGTAATACACATGTATTGTGTAATACTTTATAATATCCTGTGATAACTTTGTATGTGTACTCTTTATGTTGGCATATGTATTGATACCACGCTTTGTCGTGTACTCTGTTTCTTGTTGTACTTTTTGCTTAGCGTATATACGTGTAGGGCAATTTCTGGCCTACGTATATACGTCGCAGTGACGTCCCCGTATCCGTGGAATCGGGGCGTTACAGGTTGGTATCAGAGCCTAGGCTCTCACACCTGAAGTACAATCGAGCGGCAAATTTTAATAATTTGCTGATGCCAACTACAATATACAAAGTTATTAAGTCCTTCTTGATTCCTTCCTTGATTCATTCCCTTGTATCCTAAACTCCTTCCAATTGTTTTCAAATTCCAGTTTTCTATTCCTAACTCGGTATGGAGCGAAGGACGGGCCGTAACCACTCGGGCAAGCTTCGAATGGACCCACGGGAGAGAATGTGGATATTTTGAAGGTCATTCAGACCATGATGGAAAACCAGCAGCAGCAGACTGAACTCCTCAGGCAAGAATTGACAGCTCCAAAAGAGCAGAGACCGGAAACATTTCAGACTTCAGGAGGCTGCAGCCAGCCATCTTCACGGGAGGCGAGAAACCATTGGATGCTGAACAGTGGTTGACAGATACCACAGATCTGCTGAATGCAGCCAGGGTACCAAAGGAGAACCAAGTTGAAGTCGCCAAGATTCAGTTGAAGGATATAGCCAGAACTTGGTGGCTAGCTGAGGAGGCCAGACTGGAGAAGCCTGTCACCTGGGACACGTTCTCCAAAAGTTTCTACAACAGATTCTTCCCAGCTACTGCACAGAAGGACATGGAAGAGCAGTTTATCAGGCTCCAGCAAGGGAGCAAGTCCGTGGACGAGTATGCTGCAGAGTTTCTTAGATTGAGCCGCTTTGCTCCGTACATGGTGACGGATGAGGAGAAGCGGGCAAGCAGGTTCCAGCAGGGTCTGCAGATGGACATACAAGTTTTCCTGATGCCCCAGCAGTTGAAGACTTATTCGGAGGTTCTCACCATAGCTCAAGAGGTGGAGCGTGGGCTTGAGAAGAAGAAAGTTGACCAGATGGGGAACCAGGCCATGAAGAGGCCATTTGTACCAATGGGAAGAGGAGGCCCATATAGAGCAGCGAAAGTTCAGAGGCAACCTTTCAGGCCAGCTCCTTACCAGACGGCCCAACCAGTTTCTTTCTGCAGTTATTGTCAGAAGCCAGGGCATATCCGACAGAATTGCCGGAGGGCAAATGGGTTGTGTTTGGTGTGTGGATCACGGGATCATTCTATAGAGACCTGTCCACACAGGAGATTGGGGGTAGCCAACCAGACCTTGCCAGCACTTCCAGGACCCAATGGGCAGAGGGCACTTCCAGGGCCACTTGGGCAGAGGAATCAGGGACCAGTGATGAGGAGAGCTCTTCCCCTTCCGCCACAGCATGTTGTTCGCCCAGTCCAGAGAGGAGCCAGGACTGCAGCAGGGCGTGGTAGAGGTCAGGCTTACACTCTTACAGCAGAAGAGGCTGAGACTTCAGAGGAAGTGATAACAGGTAACATCAGAGTTCATTCAAAACCTGTTCTCGCTCTCTTCGATTCGGGTGCATCCCATTGTTATATCTCAGACCATTTTGTGGCTTTGCATTCTATACCTGTTAAATCTTTAGACCACAAATGGGAGATTAGTACAGGGAATGGGGTAGTTATATCTTCTAGAGTTTGTACTGATTGTCCAGTAGAACTTTGTGATAAGATCTTGGCCATAGATATGATCGTACTAGACACCAAAGGGTACGACGTAATCTTAGGCATGACCTGGCTCAGTCAGTACTATGCAGTGATTGATTGTAGGGAGAGGAAGATTAATTTCAGAATCCCTCATCAACCGGAGTTCCAATTCAGTGGAGAAGTGAAGTCTACCAAGGGAAAGACTCGGATGACTACTTCGGAGGTTCAGAAGCAGAAGGTACCGGTGTGGGATGAATTCCCAGAGGTGTTTGCTGAGATTTCAGGACTGCCACCTGAAAGGATGATCGAGTTCTCTATTGACACAGTTCCAGGAGCAGCTCCTATATCCAAGGCTCCGTACAGGATGGCACCGACGGAGTTAGAGATTTTGAAGAAGCAGCTGCAGGAATATTCAGACAGGGGATTGATTAGGCCAAGTACTTCACCCTGGGGAGCTCCAGTACTGTTGGCAAACAAGAAGGATGGTGGTAAGAGGCTTTGTATTGATTATAGGGAATTGAACAAAGTTACTATCAAGAACAAGTATCCTTTACCCAGGATTGATGATCTGTTTGATCAGCTTCATGGAGCCCGTGTATTCTCTAAATTAGATTTGCAGTCGGGTTACCATCAGCTGAGGGTGAAGAAGGAGGATATCCCGAAGACGGCATTCAGGACCCGTTATGGCCACTATGAGTTTCTAGTTATGCCTTTCGGAGTCACCAATGCCCCTTCAGTTTTCATGGATTTGATGAACCGAGTGTTCTCGCCCTATCTGGATCAGTTTGTTGTTGTTTTCATAGATGACATCCTGATCTATTCAAAGAGCAACAGGGAGCATGCAGAGCACTTGAGGATTGTGTTGCAGACTCTCCAGCAGGAGCAGCTTCATGCTAAGAGGAGCAAGTGTGATTTCTGGTTGGACAGCATAGCTTTCCTTGGACACATAGTTTCAGCAGAAGGGATTTCAGTTGACCCCAGCAAAGTCCAGGCAGTGAGGGATTGGCAGATTCCGAGGACAGTGACTGAGATTAAGAGTTTTCTTGGACTAGCCGGATATTACAGACGCTTTGTCCAGGATTTCTCTAGGATTGCAGCTCCATTGACCAGGCTCACCAGGAAAGGGAAAGGTACATATGGACAGAGGAGTGTACTGCAGCATTTGAGCAATTGAAGCAGAGGCTCATTTCAGCTCCAATCTTGAGGACTCCCTCAGGTAGAGGAGGGATGGTCATCTACAGTGATGCATCAGGTAAAGGCCTGGGGTGTGTGCTTATGCAACATGGTCATGTTATAGCATATGCATCAAGGCAACTGAAGACTCATGAGCGGAATTACCCAACTCATGACTTGGAGCTAGCAGCTGTGATATTTGCATTGAAGATCTGGAGGCATTATCTTCTGGGAGATAAAGTGTTGATATACACTGATCACAAGAGCCTCAAGTATATTTTCTCACAGAAAGAGTTGAATATGAGGCAGAGGAGGTGGCTTGAACTGATGGCGGACTATGATATTGACTTGCAATATCATCCAGGCAAGGTCAATACAGTTCCAGATGCACTGAGCAGGATGCCAGAGAATAGAGTGCTTATCCAGCTCACTCAGCAGAAAAAGTTGATTCAAGACTTCATCAGTTTGGACTTGATGTTAGTTCGAAGGACTGAGAAGGCAGGACAGTTCATGACTTTGCAGATTCAGTCAACATTGATTGATGAGATCAGGGAAGCTCAGAAGGAAGATCCCAGGTTACAGACATTCCGAGCTCAGGTAGAGGCTGGATTGAGGACTGATATCTGTATTCATCCAGATGGTGCCTTATATTTCGGTAGCAGGATTTGTGTTCCCCAAGGGAAGTTAGACAGAAGATTTTGGCAGAAGCACACAGTTCAGCATATTCCATCCACCCAGGGGGAAACAAGATGTATCAGGACTTGAAGAAGCAGTTTTGGTGGAATGCTATGAAGAGGGAGATAGCTCAGTTTGTCGCCAAGTGCCTGGTTTGCCAGCAGATCAAGATAGAGCATCAGAGGACAGCTGGACTTCTGCAACCTTTACCGATACCTGAGTGGAAGTGGGAGCACATCACCATGGATTTTGTCACGGCATTACCTCGAAGTCCTAAAGGTAATAATGTTGTGTGGGTAATCATTGACCGTCTCACCAAGTCAGCTCACTTTATACCATTCAGGGTGGGACAGTCAACGGAGGTCTTGGCAGACAAGTACTTGAAGGAGATAGTTCGTCTGCATGGAGTTCCAGTCAGTATTGTTTCAGATAGAGACACAAGATTCAGATCTCATTTTTGGGAGAGTCTCCAAGAAAGTTTGGGGACCCGTCTGAAATTCAGTACATCATATCATCCTCAGACAGACGGGCAATCTGAGAGGACTATCCAGATTCTTGAAGATATGCTAAGGGCCTGCATGATTGAGTTTAAGGGATCTTGGGAAGATCATCTTCACTTGGCTGAGTTTTCTTATAACAACAGCTATCAGGCAAGTATCAAGATGGCACCTTTTGAGGCATTGTATGGAAGGAAGTGTCGGTCACCGATTTGTTGGGATGAAGTCGGTGAGAGGAGGCTTTTGGGGCCAGAGATTCTGATTCAGACCACAGAGAAAGTCAGAGTCATCAGAGATCATCTCAGGGCAGCTCAGAGCCGTCAGAAGAGTTGGGCTGACACACAGAGAAGACCATTGGAGTTCCAGGCAGGAGATCATGTGTTTTTAAAGATATCACCTACCAAGGGAGTTATCCGGTTCGGTACTCGTGGAAAGCTTAGTCCGAGGTACATCGGCCCATTCGAGATCTTGGACCGTGTGGGAGATGTATCGTACAGATTGGCTTTACCTCCATCTTTGGAGGGAGTGCACAATGTTTTCCACGTATCGCAGTTGAGGAAGTATGTAAATGATGATAGTCATATTTTGGATCATTCAGAACTGGAACTGCAGCCAGATTTATCATATCAGGAGCAGCCGATGGCCATTTTGGATAAGAGTGTGAAGACACTGAAGAACAAGGCTATACCATTAGTATTGGTGTCTTGGAACCGGCATGCACCAGGAGAAGCCACATAGGAACGAGAGGATGTTATCCGAGAGCGTTACCCTCAACTCTTCACATCTTGATTTGGTAAAAACTCTTTCCTTCTATTCTTTTCTACTGTTATCTTTCCTCTTATCCTTATCTATCTGTTACCTTTCCTGTTACCTTTCACCTTATGAAATTTCGAGGACGAAATTTTTGTAAGGTGGGTGGATTGTAATACCCTGTTCCCAGAATACGTACTTAGTTGCGTATTCAGCTTTTCGACCGTTTTTTTCGATTTACTTCCTGTATTTGACCGATTTCACTTTCAAATATTATTTTCCAATATATTAGATTTTCTATGATTTTCTGGATTTTTCCTGAATTAAAATAAATTTCTTCAAAACCGGTGTCGACCAGTGTCGCTGATCGATTCCTGGAATTTTAATTCTCAAACAGTTAGGAATTTCTAGATGGTCCTTTAGACTTTATTTCTTAGAATCATATTCCCTACTTAAATACTTTTTCTGAGAATTTTATAAATTTATGAAAACTCCAACGGAGTCGGTAGATAACTGATTCCGGGATTTTTAGTTTTAAAACTATAAAGTATTTCTTAAAAAGGATTTCACTATTAGTCTTCATATATTATTATTGATTTTTGGTAAAATTTACGAGTCGTTCCGAGATACTTGAATTTCGGACGATTTCGGTATTTTCCGAAATGTTTTCCGCATACTTGATTTAAACCTAGGAATCCATGTTTTCAATATTTTCAAATTCCAAATGAGAGTAGATATCTTCCTTATGAATTTCTTTCCATTTTTCCTTTTCTTTATTCCTCTTTCTCCACAACCACAAATTTTTCCCATTTTTCCAAAATTCAAATCTCTTCCAAAAATTTCAACTCCACACAATTTTCTCACCTACTTCCTCATTAAAATCCCACTCATTCTCTCTCCCATGGCCGGCCAAGTGGCCAAGGAGAAGGACACTCATCTCACCCCCTATTTACACAAAACCCCCTCTCATTTCCTTTAATTGCATCTCCTTTACAAAAATCTAACACCTATATAAACAATCTCTTTACATTCTTTTCCCTTTTTCTTCATTTTCACCCAAGTGTTAGCTCTCACCAAGAGATCTCTCCTCCTTCTCAACCTCAACCCTAGCTCCAAGAACCACCTCAAGGACTTCATCCCCACCTCAAGCAACTGATTTGGAGCTTGGATCGTAGCTCTTTTCGTCGCCAAGGATCACGTAGGTGCCATTTGACGACCACTCTCTTCCCGGACTCGTAAAGCTTCAATCGAACCTTTCCAAGTGAGTATATCTACTCACCAAGACTTGTGAACTCCTTTGTGTACTTGTGTTGACAATTCATGTTCACTTGAGCCATAAAAATCACATTTTTAGACCCTCAAACAAAACCCTAGAAATCTGTCCTGTTTGCTGTTTTCCCACGATTAGTCGACTAGACCTAGGGACCAGTCGACTAATCCACTGTAGTTGAAACTTAACCTTTTCTGATTTCACAGTTTTAGTCGACTAGGCCAGATTTCCAGTCGACTAGAGACCCCTAGTCGACTACCCATTTCTCCCCAGTCGACTCCTGTTTTCCAGAAATTAAACATCAACTCTCTGTATCTCAGACTTAGTCGACTTAGGTATCCATTAGTCGACTAGTAGTTCCCTGTTAGTCGACTACCCTTACAACCCTAGTCGACTAACTTTCCCTGAAACAGAACCCAACTCTCTGTTTCCCAGTTTTAGTCGACTCATCCAGACTAGTAGTCGACTTAAGACCCCTATTAGTCGACTAACCCTCCCACCTAGTCGACTAATTCTGACTGTTTGACTTAGTTGATTCTGTTCTGAAATTTGATCTTACTGTGGATACATGTATGGCATATTACCTTTGTTCTTGCTTCTTAACTAGTACTACATGACATGTTACTTGATAGACATTATCTCATATTACATCATGACTTGTTATTACATATCATCGCTCCATAACTTGTTAATATATGAATATCACCACTTATCATGCCATCACTTGAACCAAGCATGATACACTTGACTTTTGCATAAAATGGACCAACTTACACATGGGTCGGGGGAAAACATGCGGATATCGATATGTGTTCGTGTTTACAGTGGCTTTTAGGAATGTTGTGCAACTCATGTTCCGGTCTGACCTGTGGGCCTCCAGGGGACCGAGGGGAGTGCTTGCTCCCTTTATTACTGGTACCATCATGTAAGGGCATACATAAGTCCCTCCTGTTTAGCCTAGCGGCTGGCTTCCGTCACCAAGCAACGGAACAATCCTGGACCGTTATCCCGGGCATGTACGGGGTCCACTGTAAACATAGTTCGTCGATACAACCGCTGATTTCCAATAACAACCTTGCTTTACTAGGATATGGATCTATGTGCTCTGGGACGCTGGGTCACATAGCTAGATATCACAGTAAGACAAGTAGTAATAATAAGATGTTAACTGTAAATCTAATGTATTAGGACTTTATCTCTTCATGCTTTTCATACTTGTTAGCTGATATTCCTCATATGGTTTCATACTACTTATTCATGTCTCTTAGCCACTTGGCTGTAGTCCGTTTATTGTTTATATGTCTTGACTCCTTGGATTTGCATATTCAGATTCCGAAGCTTGGAACGAAGTGGAGCCATCCACAGAGGACCAAGCTTACTTTAGCGAGCAGGCGGACTAGTTCCAGTCCCTTCGTGCCAGACTTACCTTTTGACTCACGAGATTCTCTTTCTACTTGTGAGCTTTTTGTATACATATTTGTACATACTTCTTTTGGACTTGGTTATGATGTAATACACATGTATTGTGTAATACTTTATAATATCCTGTGATAACTTTGTATATGCACTCTTTATGTTGGCATATTATTGATACCACGCTTTGTCGTGTACTCTGTTTCTTGTTGTACTTTTTGCTTAGCGTATATACGTGTAGGGCAATTTCTGGCCTACGTATATACGTCGCAGTGACGTCCCCGTATCCGTGGAATCGGGGCGTTACAGTAGGCCCTTAGACAAACAACCACAATTCACCTCTACCGAAGAGGGATACAAACACCAATCCAACTCAACCTCACCAAGAGGGAGTAAACAACAACCTCAACCTCTACCAAAGAGAGAGCAAACCAACAACCCAATCAACCTCTACCAAAGAGGGATATAACAAATCAAGGGTTTACAACTTGGAGGTTTCCACAACCTCAAACAATATCTTTTTTCACAAAACAAAGATCCTAATAGAATAGGATAGAATGATATAACTCAAGTGGAAAAACAAGGTGCTTGGAAAACAAAAACTCAAAGAAATAATCTTGGGAAAACTCTTGAAGATAATAGAAATGAAGAACAAACACAAATCTCCCAAAATTTTATTTCCTTTGATTTTTCCAAAAACCTAAAACAATACAAAGATAGATCTTTTTAAGCTCTAAACACTTTTGAAAACTTGTTTTAAACACTTCAAAAAGTAGGAATTTTTCTTGAAAAAAATCTTAGCCAAAATCTCCAAGAAATGGGGCTTATATAGGCCCAAACAGAAAACTAACCGTTGGCTATTTTTACAGCCAGATACGGCTGGCGGTCGACCGCCCGGTCGACCGCCAACGGTCATATTTTTGACCGTTGGCTGCCTGCGGTCGACCGGCTGGTCGACCGTAGAAAAACAGAGAGCAGAGCTCTCTGGTCCGGTCGACCGCTCGGTCGACCGGCCCAAGTGTCAGCCCAATGTGCACAGATCTGTGCACGTCGGTCGACCGATCGGTCAACCGACTCTGGGTCCGGTCGATCGCCAGAGCCTGTCAGGCACTGTTCTGGGTCAGAAAAATTTGTTAAAAAATATTCTAATAAATCCCATAAATCTTCTAAAATTTCACAAAAATAGTTTTATCATTTTTCATTGATATACAAATATGTGATAAAAATTCAAGACAAATATCAAACATTTTAAACCATTTTTGTGTCTTATAAATTTTATCAAAAATCAAAAACTGTACCAAACTTGGATTTTTCAATACATGAATAGGAAAGTCAAAATAAGTTTGTCTAGGAAGTTAAGCATGCATGTATAGAATGAATTTACTATACATAAACCAATTAAACTTGTTTTGATCTACTATTCATGAAAACAAATATCAGTTAAACTAAAAACTGAAAAACCAATATCCATAAAACGTGTGTGTTGTGCACTTGAGCATATCAACTATCTAATCTTTACACATGGATCTAAAACACACTAAACTAAATTATGGATACCTAAGTCTTCTTGACGATCGTCCATCTTCAAGTCGACTCGATTCAAAACACCGTAATCTACCGAGCTAGACTCCAACGAGTGCTATAAATGATCTTGATGCTCTGGCTCTTGAATCACCAAGTGAAAGGCTTCAAAACTTCTTTTTTTTAAGCAAACACCAACTAATATCTTGATTAATGATCTGAAACTAAACATCACAAGATTATTAGTAAACATAACTACATGAGTTAATCATCATAAAAACTAGAGTGGAAGGCCACTGGGCCAACAGAACTTAGGCTAATTTGTAGTTTGTAACTTAGCTTTTTTGTTTTCTTTTATGTAATTTTCATTTTATTTATGTAACTGAGAGGAGAGGAGACTTTCATGGAGGAATTATAGCAAGCTTGTACTGAATGTGACACCGTGTAAGTGATCTTTTCTTCCATTGTTATTTGAATCGAATCGAGGTTTCCTTTTCTTTCCTATTCTTGTTTTTGTTCGCTTCCCTCTTTTGTGTTTGTGGATCCAAATGAAACCAATAGCCTCGAAGTTGTCTTATCCTTGCAAGTGTCGTTGATGGCTTATGGTGATGGATATCCATTTCTATAGTAGTATAGCTCGCCCCTTCATTTTATAGTGTAAATCGAAAATGGAGAAGATCTCATCTACCATGCTTCGCTCGCCTTCAAGTAAAGGTACATCGTCGATACGGGTAAAAGGTAAGCAGGCGCCGAAGAGGTAAATATATTTTCTAGGTTTTAGTTTTTCTTTCTTTTCTTGTAACTTTTAGTCTAGATCACCAACACCATAATCACCCAAATCTCTTTCACTCTTTCAATTTCTTTGTACATATCACTTCTATTTTCTCCATCTTCTCTATCTATCACTTTCTTCCTAACTTAATTATAACTCTTTTTCATTTTCCTTTTAAAAAGGTAAAAGAAGATTTTAACCATTCTTTGTAGCATAAAAGAGAACTTACTAAAAAGCTTCCATCGCTAGTCTCTCCTTGAGGATCACGACCCGCATAGCTACTTGCTATTGCGGTAGAATTGAGCACCTTACACTACTGTTTTAAAAGTTCTGAAGTTCTGTATTTTTGTGTAGGTTCTAACTCAATCAAAATTTTGGTTTGCAGGTTCTAACTCAATCAGTGATTACTGTATCAGATACTTGAACTTGGATTCAGTGTTTGATGTTCACAGTGATTGTTATTGAGACTATGAGTTGATAGACCAATTATTGATATCTCTTTAGTACGGATGGATGAGATTTTGATCAGTTCTAGTTGAGACTGTCTATTGAGCATTATCAGGACTGTTACTAGTATTATTCATGTTACTAAAAGTTATTGAGAAAGTATTACCTGTATAGTCTTATTGTTCATCGTATACACGGTTACTATTACCATTCATTGTTACTGATATTGTTCACCGTGTATACGTATACTTTTGACTGTTATACTACACCGTTACTCTCACCATATCGTCCCAGTAATCGAAATAATATAGATATTGATTGTTCTAAATAATAATATAATATACAACTTACACCGGGATTGGGAAAATTGTTGGAGGAGAAAGCGTCTATATTTTGGGTGGATCTAGGATATAGGTTGAGCAACCGACTTACGGTTCCACTGCAGGGTTCCGGAGGATGACTGAAATCTCTTTTGTTCCACAGTGTTACTGTGAGTATTGTTCCACAGTGATACTGTAAGTACTATTACTATTACTGACTACCTGGCGGTAGGGCCAGGTTCAGCACCGGCATCTGGGCCGTAGTCCCAGTATGTACGGGACCCACCTAAATTATGGACAATGTCTCCAACCGATCAGTTTTAATAATTCAGGACCCTGATTGACACGTGTGTAGGCGTAGTATGTAATGCGTCTATTACAAATGACAATTGGTGTTCGCTGACATAATAATATTGATAAACTATTATTATGTACTATAATAGACTGTACTCACCTGACTAATTATTATATAAGTTATGATAGGCATATGATTGTACACATGACCTGATTGTATACCAGACTAGTGACATATGTTAGGTTACACATCTTGACATCAGTTGTTTGTTTACAGTTGTATTAGTCGTATTTTATCTGCAGACTTATTTGTATTATTGTTATTCAACTATCTTTTATTTTCAGCTTTAAATCTATTGTTATTTTGTACACACTGTTTATATGCACGAGCACTTTTTCTTATGCGCTCATTAGGTCGCTTCCTGACGATCCTGGATTTGCACGTTCAGATATTAAACATTATATTTTATTGATTAGGTGTTCGTTGAGACTGGACATATTGCGAGGAGCTGGAGTTTCTCCCTTTTGATATTTGGTATTCTTGCCTCTATTTTATATTCTTTCTTCCTTTTTTTTCTTTTTCTGTACTTCCTTGATTTCTGTATATCAGATTCGGTCTTTGTTCTAGTTCTTTTATATGATATCATGCGTGGATGCTTATATGTGATATTGCAGTGATGGTTGATTTATTATGGTTTAGATTTATAACTTGTTTTGGGTTACTTAAGACTTAGCGCGTATATGTGAGGTATTTTTCTTACGTATATGCGTCCACTTCAGCGTATTTTGAGAAGCGGGGGGCGTGACATTATGCATTCTTTTTTCATAAATTAATTATGTGCAGTGTGCTAGAAAGGTTCGATACTAGGAGTCTTTTGGATGCGCACCAGATATGACATTTATTATATCCATACTTTTTCGCCAACCACAATATAGATTAAACACAAAAATAGTTCGGTAAGAAAAACTCACATTCATATTGCAGATGACATAAATATGGATCCGAGTTGAATCGTATATACGTGCATATCTGTTGGCACCTTGGTTTATCACAATGACATGGATAATTGAGATGGAAAGATGAATGTCCATTAATTTTTACGAAGTTGAGAAGATTAAATCCAAGATGAACTTATATTAATGTCTCTTTACTTTTTCTATTAGCAAGATTCATTACTCTGTAAAATTTAGAAAGAATTTATCTTACTACCCTCTTTCATAATGATTAAAGATTCCAAATTTAATCTATTTCTATATCTAAAAATTTTAGAAGTAATAACAAGGTGATGGGTGCAAAAATATTATATCAAAAGTATAACCTAAGAAAATGGTTCTAGGTTTCAAGAAATTCTAATTAGATTGAGAAATTAACCCCATGTGTCTTTTTTTTTGTTTCATTATATTAGAATTCTTATTTGATTGAGACGGATAATTGATTATGGCTTCTGAATTGATTTGGAAACCCATCAAATTAGAATTTAATGATAAATAAGAACCCTTATTTGTGAAATTTTTGTAAAATTCTTATTTAGGGTTGTAAATCGATCCTTCTTAAAATTTTCTAAATTCAATATTAAAAAAAAAATCCTCTAAATTCCTACCTAAACTTCAAGAGAAGAAATTCTTAAATTTGCAGAAATAAAAGCCTAGAATGTTTATTTAAAAATGAAAATCATCAAATTAAATTTTTTAGTGATAAGTAGAAATCTTTGATTGCTAAATCAATTATTGACAAGTTTGTATGATGCCAAGGACTTGCTCCACATCTGAGTTCCCTAGATTGGATAAAAAATAACAGTACATTATTTTCCAAAAATTTATACAAGACATCATTATTTTGATAGGATAATGAGAAACAATATGTTACTTTCCAAAAATTTATACAAGGCATCATTATTTTTATATGGACAAACCTCTCACTTTGGACTCGACTGTGGCTATTTTGATTGGACTTGACCTTTTCATCGGACTCGTGCGTCGTTGGTTTTGGCTTGACTCATGCTACTACTAAGTTTCAAACGCTAAAAAGACTAATCCAATTGTCATTTGATCCAAACAAAGATTAGATTATGCTTATCTTATCTATTTGATATGCATATGGTGTCAAAAACTATCTAACATGACAAAAATGATTCAAAAATTAACAAATTACAACAAATGAGTGAAATGTTTCTGTTGTGTATTTTTTTTTTTTTTTTGGCTAATTATCTCACCGCCGATGAGATTCGCTGACGACCACAGGGGAGCAAACTTGAGGCCTAGTCGGGACCACGTCGAGGGAGAAATAATGTCCTCCGGCATGCGGGCTCAAAGTGCCGACTTACTTACGCGGAGCGGTGCTCAACAACTCAAGGCCCGGACCACTCGGCCATTTGTGGGGAAGTTTCTGTTGTGTATTTGTTGGTGGTTTTCTCATATTTTTTAAGTATAAGTAATAAGCACACACTTTTTTTAGTGATTTCATGAAATCCGTATGTTCAGTAAGTGGCGGATTAAATGTGTTATTTAATTAGGTTGATTTAGGCGTTTTAGGATTTTTATTAACTTATTTAGTTGTGGTTAGTTGGAGATTCCGGCAGAAAGTTTATATCCCTGACAATTGGGCTTGGAATCTTTGCCTTTTGCTCAATAATTGGGCTCGAATATTGCGCACGCAACGCTAATCTTTCAAATGATAAGGCCCAAAAGACTTTAAAAAAGATCTTTTAGATATATTCCCAGCCAAATATTCTATATTTAGAAATTTATCCCTTCAAATATATTGTTTATGTACCCTTCAAATCTCTTAATTGGTAAAACGTTATCATAGATATATACTTTTGTTTCTTAAGAAAAAATTAAAAAAATAGAAAAGGATGCCTCTTCTCTCTCTCTCTCTCCTCCTGCCCCCTCCTTCCCCTCCCCTTTTTCTCCTCCCTGAGTCTCTCTCTCCTCTCACCCCTTTTCTCTACCCTCCCGAAATCTCTCTCCCCCCTCCCGCACCCCCCCCCCCCCCCCCTCACTTCTCCTTGAATCTTTTTCTCTCAGGACGGAAGAAGAAGAAAGATGTTAAGATTAAAATGTCAATTAGAGTATAAAGGTAGTAATTTTTAGTATTTTAACAGAAAAAATATTCTTTTATTCTAAAACAGTAACAGTTGAGGGATAAATTTTTTTGACTTAAAAGATTTGAGGGGTATATAGATAATATCAATGATTTGAATGGTAAATTTCTAAATATAAAAGACTTGGGGGTATATGTAATGGTCCCAGATTTTTTAGATCCTCAATTAACATAACCATTCTTTTAAACCGACAGATTATCATAATCATCTCCAAATCATTAAAAATTTCGGCATCAACTCTTTTGTAATTACTGATATGTCCAAATATACATTTAACTCACAATAATCTTTTGGGCAACATCAACCTACTTATTCTCAATCTAAAAATATAAACCAAAGTCAATAATCACCCATGCAATCATAATAATATTTAGACTCACAACGGCCTACTTATTCTCCAAATAACAATTTCGGCTTGATATTGCCTACTTATGTGAAAATAAAAGAAACTTACACTCAAGAGTACCCCTCTCGGCATCCACAACATAAACAAAACTAACTATAACTCTAATGCATCACCATAATCACAGTCTAATTTACTTTCATACATATTCTTCTCACAAGATTAACAATAAGTTACAAGTATACATCGAGTAGGATTATAAACAAGAATTAAAGTACATCTTTAATAATATCATTATTAGCAAAATTCTTAACAAAATATCTAAACCTGAAGCTGGTCCTCCGCCATGCCGCGGCCTGAAACATGAAATTGGGAGGGAGTGAGCTCGACAGCTCAATGAGAGAGAATCAAAATGTATCAAGGAAGAAAACACAAGTAATAGAGAACAGGTTTTTCTTCAACAATTATAACAAGTATAGATGAACAAATGAAACGAGAAAAGAGCAATATCTTATAAGGAATAATTAACACAATGATCTATATAGTTTGTGTGATAGTCTGACTTCTCTAGTAAACGATTCTCTTTAACTTTCTTTAGTTTTTTTGTTGTAGATTACATGGTCTAGGAATTCAATAAAATACTTACTCAGTTATTTATACCTTATGCATGATTCTGTCTAAAGTACTTTTAGTACGTTTCACCATGTATCTTATATATTATACATGAAGTACAACAAATATACACAAAATTACATGGGAATAGTTATCTGTCACGGTGATACAACATCACAATAACACCCATATTATTATAAGTATAGTTTATTCATATAGATAATACAATCTCACATAATCATACCATATAGATAATACAAATTTCACATAATCATACCACACTTCAGAGTATACATATCGCACATTATGTGTATGCTTATACAATCACAAATGAAGTACGAGATTCTCCGTCTTCCTCCTCCTACCGGCTCCTGCCTGGTCCCTTCCTCCAATATATATATATATATATATATATATATATATATATATATATATAGGGGTTACTGTAGCTCAGCCGGCAGGCTGAGAGAGTTCTCTCAGCCGGAGGACGTGGCAACATCCGCACCCCATATCTGTCATAAATTTTGGCGGACAAAAACCTGAAAAATTCCGCCCAATTTAATGTCAGTCACCTCAACATTTTATTTTCCGAAAATACCCTCTCTCACAACCTTTTACCTTATGTTAAAAATTTGTTTTTCAAAAAATTTACAGCTCTAAAATTTCAACCAGCGATTCTGATTCAATTAATTATTTTCTTTCAAAATTTTCGTCCCTTTTTTAAAAAATATATTTGCAACTGATGGCGCCTAAGAAATCATCCGTCGAAAAAGGTACTATAAAATGATATTTTCCAAAATTTTAGGGTTTGTGTATTTTAATAGTTTTAAATTTTTTCCAGATTTATTTCCGATGTCGCAAGTTTTTTTTTTTTTAAAATCTTGGAACCATGGTCGCAATTAAGAAAGAGATTTTCAAACATTAGATGATGAATAAAATTTTAAATTTATAAAATTTGTAACACGACGAAAAAGGTCCTATTTTTTTCAAGTTTTTATTATTTACTTCTATTTTTACTATGTCGCAGTATTTTCGAAAAAATTGATTTGCATACACTTATTGACCTCGGTTCGCAGTTGATAAAATTATAGTTTAAGATTTGTACGACTTTGGGATTTTTTTTTTGGACCTTTCCTTGTAGACGAAAGCAACATGGGGTCACAGTTGTTTGAATATGAGTTGTAGTCTCTTGCGACCAAGGTCGCAGTGTATTTAACATAATTTGTTTTATCAAACTTGGGTCGCACTTGTTTCTGATTGCACTGTAGTCTTATGCGACCTTGTCGCAGTGTCGACTAGGGTCGCAGTTGTTCTGATTTCACTGTAGTCTTATGCGACCTTGGTCGCAGTGCTGTATTGGGTCGCAGTTGTTTAATATTGCACTGTAGTCTTGTGCGACCTTGGTCGCAGTGTGGTATTGGGTCGCAGTTGTTTCTGATTGCACTGTAGTCTTATGCGACCTTGGTCGCAGTGTCGACCCGGGTCGCAGTTATTCTAAATGCACTGTAGTCTTATGCGACCTTGGTTGCAGTGCAGTCACCGTAGTCTTTTGCAACTTTGGTCGCAGCTATTTTTTATGGCACCGTAGTTTTTTGCGACTTTGGTCGCAGTGTCGACCCTGGTCGCAGTTGTTTCTGTTTGCACTGTAGTCTTATGCGACCTTGGTCGCAGTGTCATCTCTGGTCCAAGTTGTTTTGTTTGCAATGCATGACTGCGACCGAGGTCGCAATTTATTAAAAAACAAATATGCTTTTTATTTATGTCCAGGCATTTATGTCCAGGCATGTGAAAATGATACAAAACGCTCTCTTATACAATAAGATTGAGTGTTACAATACAGGAGTACAAAGAAGTCTCTCTCTCTCTCAGAGGCTGCACTCACTCCTTAAAGCTGCATATGATTCCAAGTACAGGATGTTTGGAAGGGCGCCAAACCAGGATTGGACACTGTGGCGACGATCGGAGCCGATTGCACTGTGATGCACGACTAAACATCGAAAGAGCCCTTGTTGACTAAGAGCAATAGTGTTCTTGAGGTCTGGTGGCAGTAGAATCCTCCGATTCCACCTGACCCTCCAAAGTGGCGGGATACGATCCTTCGTTGATGAACATCTCTTCCACCAGAAGGTTATCCAGTGAGCATGGAGTTTCCTCGATGTCACTTCTGGGGTAAGAGAGGAGGTTTTGAGACCTCACAGGGTATGCTACCCACCACTATATCCACCACATCCCCCGCCGCCATACCCACTCTGACCATGCCATGCCAGTAAGCTTGACTGGTGCATCAAGTCCGAGGAGATCTTGGTGAGGGTTAAGTGCTCGTCAGGGATCATGACTTCTTCCCTTGTGGACGACGAGGACCATGACTTCTTCCCTTGTAGACGATGAGGTCTATGACTTCTTCCCTTGTGGACGAACATCGATCAAGTTCGCCGGCCAAAATATTCTCCCAGGGGCCCAGCGAACCTGAAAAAGGACAATCAAGCTTACCTGCAAGAATCAGACAAAGTTAGAGACTCTGAAGAAGGCGGAAATTCTCAGAGCAATTGTTCTCGAAAGAAAACAGTCTAAGTATGGGCTGTTAAAGGGAGAGGGTGAGCCCTATTTATAGGCAGCCCATAATAACCATAATTAATGGTTCATTAATCAGAACCGTCGGCCTTAATGACCGCACGACTATCGAAGTCCAATGAAAGGCTGACGCGTGGAGTGTCATTTCGGGAAGCGTCGAAGACGCTGGTCACTAACTGCCAGCACCGGTTTGGCATTAAAAGACATTAACGCCTAAACCCAATGAAGAGCCGACGCGTGGACAACCGCTTCGGAAAACAACGAACGGTGCGGGTTCGTCAACGTAGACTTGACGTTTAAAGATCTCATAAAATCTTTATGACAGGCCGCATGTAACGCCTGGGAAATTGCACCAAGACACGGGCATGAAAGCCGCGTTCAGGAACCCGCGTCCCTTTGCAGATTCAATGGCATCCACCTTCATTCCAGAGGGCTATCCGCGTCTCTCGGAGTGACTCCAAATCGCGTCCCCTCAGCAAACTTTTCATTTTTCATTTAGATTCAAAAAATAACTTAATCCAAAACAACACTTAATAAAACAACAACACTGCGACCTTGGTCGCAGTTGCTGGGGCAGTCTTAATCCAAAACAACACTGCGACCTTTGTCGCTATGCATGTTAATATAAAGGAAACACCTACTTAACGTAATGCGACCTAAGTCGCAGTCCATGTAATGCGACCCTAGATTGCAGTTGCTGGCCAACACTGCGACCTTGGTCGCAATTAACCATGTACACTGCGACCAAAGTCTCTGACTAAGGTCGCAATTTAAACGTACACTGCGACCAAAGACTCTGACTACATTATATACAAAAAAATTAAACTATAAAGTAGAATTTTGTAGCAGTAAAACTTTAAAGTACAACTACATAAAAAAATAATACAGTAGAAATCAAAGAATGATAATAAATCTGATTATATACAATAACCTAAATCCTATAAAGAGCGGCAAAAAAAAAGGGGGAAAATAATAATAAACAATAAGGAAAGTTATCGAAAGGGGTATTTGGTAATTTAACTTCTTCCTAAAAGCGGGCCGCAAGTCAGTGAGGTAACAAATGTATATATATATATATATGAGAAAAATGTATATCAGCCTGCGGGCTGAGAGTACTCTCTCAGCCTGCGGTGACGTGGCTCAATTTGTTACCTCACTGACTTGCGGCCCGCTCATAGGAAGAAGTTAAATTACTAAATACCCCTTATGAAAAGCTACTCTTTCGGTAACTTTCGCTATTTTTTATTATTATTTGCCCACAAGGTAATTTTTGGACCGCTCGTTGTCAGATTTAGGTTATTATTTATTATTATTTTTTCCCCTTTTTTTGTCGCTCTTTATAGGATTTAGGTTATTGTTTATAAATTATTTACAGTGCAAATGTAAACAATGAACGACATTGTGACCAAGGTCGCATAAGTCTACAGTGCAAACATAGACATCTGTGACCATGGTCTACACTGCGACCAAGGTCGCAATCATCTATAGTGCAAACATAAACAACTGCGACCAGGGTCAATAATGCGACCAAGGTCGCATAAGTATACAATACAAACATAAACAACTGCGACCAGGGTCGACACTGCGACCATGGTCGCATAAGTATACAGTGCAAACATAAACAACTACGACCCGGGTCGACACTGCGACCAAGGTCGCATAAGACTACAGTGCAAACATAATCAACTGCGACCGGGAATTAAAAAAATGACGTTAAATACACTGCGACCATGGTCGCAGGACACTACAACGCATATTGAGACAACTGCGACCCATGTCGCAGTATGTAATAAAAAAAAGGACCTTTCATATACTGCGACCAACGTCGCATTCGTATAAAATAAAAGACCAAAAAAAAATTAAAACTCTACGATCTAAGTCGAACAGATTTGCAACTATAATTTTAACTACTGCGAACGAGTTCGACAAATAGTGTATGAAAAAAATTTGGCTTAAAAAAATATTAGCAAGGTCGCATACATATACATCACTTTTTCAAAAAATACTGCGACCATGGTAAAAATAAAAGGAAATGTTTTTACATTAGCTAAAAAGTTGTGAGTGAGGGTATCTTCGGAAAATACAATGTTGAGGTGACTGACATTAAATTAGGCGGGATTGTTCAGGTTTTGTCCGCCAAAATTTATGACAGATTTTGTGGATCTGATGTTGCCACGTCCCGCCGGCTGAGAGAGTTCTCTCAGCCGCAGGCTGAGGTACAGTAACCCATATATATATATATATATATATATATATATATATATATTATATATATATATATATATATATATATATAACGTAGAAAGTGGCCGGGCGAGAGCCGGTAGGGGAAAACGGTGTTATTATGTATATGTGTAATTAATGATAACACCATTTTCACCTCCTACCGGCTCTCGTCCGGCCCCTTCCTACGTTATATATATATATATATATATATATATATATATATATATATATATATATATATATATATATATATATATATATAGCATCATAATAACACCGTCTTCGGCTCCTGCCTGACTCCTTCTTCTGATATATATTTACAATAGAACAATGATACTGTATTCCCCTCCTACCAGCTCCTGTCCGGCTCCTTCCTTCAAATATACATGAATGCAACAGATGTAAATGCCATACCCATAGATAACAACCAATTCATCCACAATACAAAACATCAATCAAATATTTTAATTTTTGCCTCCCGGCTTATCAGTTTCACTTTCAAAGTATTTCATGTGATTCGGTATATATATGCATAATGCATATATAAGTTGACACTGTAGTGATTTACTCACCGTAATTATACAAGTCAGATTCTTATTCGCGTTATTAATATTCAGTCTTCTATTATGATTATGAATAATTATTACTTATGTGTGTGTGTGTGTATACGTTTATGTGTAACCATAAAGAAATATCGAAGATAAACTTACCGAACAAATACTTACATTCCCAGTACACATTATAAGGCCACACGGTGATGTCTTGTAGTTATATATACTTTCCCTTTTATATGTTCGATATTTGATGTTCGAAATTGACTAACGACCAATCCATGTTCGAAATGTTAACATATTTGTTAACTGTAGGTTTTCAATAAGTTGACTCTTAAGCAAGATCAACTATTTATTTCAACAAAATTTATTACACGCAGTCAAAAATTATATTACTTAATTATTTAAGTTTGATACACAAGTTATTAGTTAATCATCATGTTCCACATCGAGTTCTCAGTTTATCAAGAATTAATCGATTCTTCATCTTTACAAGTCCGTTATGAAATCTAATAGCTAATTCCATAATCAAGTTCAGCCATTAAATTTGGTATGTAATTTATCATAATTGATTATTGCGGTGCCATTCAATTATATCTATGTTCATGTCTAACTCTACTTCTATTCATATTACATTAGCCTATGAGTTCCAGTTCGCTCACCCAATCCTAATGTAACTAGACTTAAAGTTTAGAATACATACATACACTAGACACAATCACTTAAACCAAACACTGAAAGGGAAAAAAATGAACCTTAATTAATGGAGTTTGCCAATCTAGATATTAAGACATATGACTACTCGAATGAGTGAAAAGTTAATTATATCAAAGGACTAGCTTAGTTCTTAAATAAATTGTTACAAAATTAATCAAGTGGGCACCTAAGGGTAACGAGTTCTCAATAAGAATAAGAAATCACATATCCAGAGATGTGTAGATAAAGTCAAATATAGAAGAAATGAAGGTTTATTTCAAAATCTGACTCTTGTAGACTACAAAAGTCAAATGTGTCCAGATTTTAAAGTTAGTAATATTATCATGGATCACTTGCTTTAAACCCAATGTAAAAGGATTTATCAGGGTTTGTTCGATAAAACTAAGAGCACAGAGTATTAGATTCAAGGGTAGAAATAAGGTTGGACGTACTCATATCACTTTGCTCAAGAAATAAATTTCTTTCTAACTTTCCACACTCAAGAAACTTAAACAAAAACAATATGATCATAAGAGAAGAAATCCTTAATTTATTCTTAATTACAATCAAATAATATCAGGATAATTAGATTTCTGGTAGTTTATTTCTAACTTCCTTACCCTCAAGGGTATACTGGAGTCTTAACTAGAAGAAAAGAATATATACTCAAGTCTTTTTTCATCTAGAAAGTACTCCATGTATTTCTTCAAGTACCTAACCTTTGTTGATGGAGGATCGGTGTAAACTAGTTACATCATGAATCCCTTTGCACTAGATCACCCTCAAGGAATCAAATTGAGTTTATAAGGACGAAATCAAGTATAAGAATTACATAAAAGGAACACACATGTTTTGAAATATTCTCCACTTACAAGAGATAAATATGAAAGTTTGATGTATAGCCTAATGCCTACGAAGAGGAATCATAAGGTAATGCATAACTGATGAAAGCTCAAACTTTTAGCGTGCTTAGGATCACTCATGGACCCTATAAGGACGACTTGTAAAGATCTAGATGGTATTCATGTTGCTGCGATGACGTCCTAAAGGCCAATATCAGGATCAAGAAACTTTGTGAACAACAATATCAGAAGTTGGTATCATTACAGAAAGTCCAAAAAGGTATGCTCAGCATACTAAAAAATGATGATATTTGTACATGTATTAGTGCGAAGATCGCCTTGACTCCTACAAAGTTTCTGTAATTACGATTCTGAACGCTGAATGCTATAATATGACAGGTTAAAGTAGAAATCTCAATAAGGACACACAAAGATCACTCACAATATTTATCATTTCTTCCTAATTATTTACGAGGACGAAACCTGGGAGTACTTCTTAAATAGATTCAGTCATACAAAATTTATCACGTGAAAGAAGACAACCCCTTATGCTAATATAAAATATGGAGAGATGTGTATTTCACATATTTATGACATGAACGAATATCCAAAATAAAAGAAACAACACATACCAACTATCGCCACAAGGGAAGGAAAAGGATTTAGATATATAATTAATTGGTAAGAATCAAAACATGTCACCTTAATATTTGAGGTACGAAGAGTTATACATGAATCTCAACGAAAGGACATATACTTGTGCATTTAAACTTATGAAACATCAACATTCGTTACTAGGAGCGTGTTCAGTTTTAGGCTTAACTCAACTTGCCTCTCTATTAGCTCTTATAATTTTTCATAGACCCTACCCTCCTAAACGGTAATTCATAGGGAGAAAACTAATTTTCATTATGATTTACACTTCTTTTGTTTCTCAATAGAATTCGTGATGTCCAACCAACACGAGGTAAAGCTCATGTACTTAGAGACTTAATCATCTATTTATCAGTATATTAAATGACATTTATAATTCAGTTAACTAGTTAAAAAACAATCAGAAACTCCTCAATAAAAAAAAATTCTGCAACTAGAAAATTTTGACTAACTTGTCGTATTTTCGTGATAATTCCCAATACAGACCTTTAATTAGGACACTGTAAAAGCGATTGAAAAGTAGACTCGATTATCTTTCCAACGGTATATAACATGATACTTTTGTCCATAAAATATTGACGAACTTAATCAGAATTCACTGTTTAGGGTTTGATAAATTTTGTACACCCATTTCAATTGTGCTCAAACTATGGGATTCTAAATTTTTCTTTAACAATTTCAACCAAATGGAGTCATAACTGGTAATAATTTTTTATTTAATTATAATTATTTGTATTATTCACATTAAAATTATTCTTTTCTTAAATCCACAAACCTCTATCATGCATAACTTCTTACACTCAAATTTTTTTTCACCAAGAGATTAGGAGCCCAAATATTAAAAAAAATCCTAGTTGCAAATAAGATACACACCACCTTCTCCATTCTATAACAAAACTCAAAATACATAATTTTTTATTTCAATAAATTTTCAAGAGCATCAGGGAGACTCCTCACCTCCCAACTTCACCCGGTCGCCACCCGAGCCACCCGGTTGGTCGCCACCACCTGCCGGCAGCCTCCACCTGCCGCCTCCTACTGGCGACCTCTGCGCCTGGCCGCGCTCCGCCCCTGTGTTCTGCACTCTCGCACCCTATTCGAGGGGGAAAGAGAGAGGGATAGAGAAAGAGAGATAGATGAGTGAATTTGAGAGAGGGATTGAGGGAATTGAGGGGGTGGGTTTATGGAGTTTTGGAGAATTTGGGAAGAGAGAGAGAGATTCCATCGGCTAAGAGAGGTAGATGGGGGAAATAGTTTTTCTTTTTGCACAAAACCCCTTATACAAAAATAATTTACCCTCAATTATAACCTCTCCTTTTCCTATCATGCCACCTATACTCACACACTTCTAGGTTAATCCTAACCCTCTATCAAACAATATCATGCACACCTACCCCTTCCATTTAGATACTTAATAATACAATATTAAGGTTTTTTTTTATCACTTTGTATTTTCTTGTATTACAATACTAATACACCTATTTAATATGTGTGTATACACACACATATATACACCATATCCATGTACATGTATCCAAATACTGATACAGTTATATTTGAAATTATCAGATTTCATTTCACTTCAATTTTTTCACAATTTTTTTTAAAGATCTATTTTACACAAAAACAGGTAAATCATCGCCCCCGATAATTCAATCTAACTTCATTAATCAAGTATTCGAATATTAAATTAGGATTTTTAAAATCAGGTGGTTACAGTATATATCTATAAAACCCTAAAAAATGCAATAAAATGATAAGCCAAAAAGCTCTAAGAACCCCGAGGTTATTCCATTTTGTTTGAGATAAGAACTAGTCAAATTAAACATAAATAAGACGAAGTAAATTTGTATGTTTTCCCCAAAGTGATAGATACATTGCACTATGTTAGGTCATTTTTTTCAGGCTAGTTGGCTTATTGGGTTTGCATGAGACTGGGCTAAGGGTTTGTTTGGTTGTCGTAAGTGGCCGTAAGTCGTAAGTGATAAACTCTTTTACAGTTGTAAGTGAGTTACATGCAAGTAAGTTTTACGGTGTTTGATTGATAATGTTAAATTGTAAGTGAGAAAGTATATTTATTTTACAGTGTGATTGTCATAATGCGTAAGTTATAAGTGAAAAGTTCACCATAAAATTAATTGTTTAGTGATTTAAAATTTTTAAAAATATCAATAAATACTAACAATTTATAAATATTAAAAATATTAAATATTAAATAATTAAAAATTAAATTAAATATTATATAATATATATTAAATATTAAAAGTAAAAATTTAAAATATAAAAAAATTAAATATATTAAATATTTAAATAATTAAAATAATAATCTAATAATCAAAATTTATTAAATTTATAAATATTATTAATATAACTAAAGTAAGAATTAAAATAAGTGGCATGCATTATATTAATCTAATAATTGAAAAGATTACTCTACTAATAAAAACAGATTTTCACATTAAAAATTATTAAATTATAATAAAATTTTTATCTAATAATTTTGTTTAATCTAATAATTAAATTTTTTCATAATTTAAAAAGATTAATCTAATAATAAATATTAATCAAATTATGATTAATTGTCCGAAATACAGATTTGCATGATCATAAATTAACTGTTGTGCTGCAAGTGGACTATAAATGAGATTTGCATGCTCATAAAATTAACTATTTGTGTTACAAGTGGATCGTATGTGAGATGCAAGTACATTTTATAACTTACGGCGCAAACAAACACCGTGTCGTAAGTCGCAATTGTCATCTGCGACTTAGGGACTTTTACGGTGAAACAAACATGCCCAAAGTTGGTTCCACTATGGACTTATTAGTTTTCTGTAATTGGTCCGTAAGTGGTAAAATGTAATTACAATAAAATCACTAATGATGTTTGTTTGGGGTCGTAAGTCATAAAATGCACTTGCAGCCTAAATAATTAGTTTTGTAGCCATGCAAATCTCACTTATAGTTTACTTACAGCACAGACAGTTAATTTTACAGTCATGAAAATCTATGTTAAAAATTAATTGTATAGATTAGTATTTTTTATTATTAGATTAATCTTTTTAAATTATGAGAATTTTCTAATTATTAGATTAAATTTAATTATTAGATAATGTTTTTATTAGTTATTCTACTAATTTTTATAATTATAATTTTTATTACTAGATTAGTAATTTTATTATTAAATTAAATTATTTATTTTGAAATTTAATATTTTATTATTGAATTTTATTTAATATTGAAAAATTTCGCTACAAACACCTACTTTTCTTCATAATTAGAAAAAAAAACTCAACTTTATAATTTTATTCATTACAACCTCATCCAATCAGCATAAAATTGATACATATTTTTATTTTCTATTTTGCTTTTCCCTATCGCCCGCAATGTTGCTCTCTTCTCAACCTTGATCCTGACGCGAAGTAATTCGCAGGTCGACCTGCATGGTTAGGTCACCGTGAGGGTTGGAAGGGGCGAGGAGCCCCTTTTGGGGGTTTCAAGGGACATAACTCTCGGACCAATTTTATTTTTTTGGGATCAACTTTTTACAGATCTCATTTGCTCGTGCTCGTGATGAGTTTTATTTGAGTTTGACATCGATGTGGTATTCAGATATGAAAAAAAATGGGGATCATTCGATGTCGGTGAATGAGGTCTATTGATGATGGCAATGCTGATATGAGAACTACGGCTATGGTCGCAGTCTTTATTAGAACATTGCAACTATGGTCACACTCTTTTTATTAGGTGAAAATTAGGGTATTTTGTAAGGACTGCGATCATTATCACAATCCCAATATAGGTTGAAATTTTGTGTTTTTGTGAGGACTCAATCATGATCGTGTTGGAATTGAAGAATATAAAGGTGAATCTTCGAGTTGAATTATGGTAAGATCCGTTGATCAAATCAACCGGATGATGGTTGGAGTGTTTCTCCTTCCATTTGTGATGAACGTGGTATATTCACATGTTCAATTCCGACTTCGAATGAATGAGATATTCAAGTCCAAAGATTGCCTAATTCAAAGCCAAATGGGACTAAAGGTTGCTACAAGCATTTAGTCCCCATTGGCCATGGGATGGAAGTCTATGGTGTATAAATAGAGAAAATTGAGAACAAAGGGCGTGCCCTTTGGGTACTTGGAGTTTTCGCGCGCGATTGGGAGGGATCTATGCCCGCCCACACGTGTGTGCGTGCGCGCGCGCGCGGTGCCGGTGCCGGACTCGGGCTCGGGTCTGGGTCTGGGTTCGGGTTCGGGTTCGGGTTCCCTACCTGGCCTGGTTCTTTTTGAATCGGGTCTCGCGGGTATGGATTGCAAGCATACCGAACCGGACCCGCTCCGCTCCGGATCCAATCCGCCCGCCAATAGTCCGCTCCGCGTCAGTTGGACTGCCAACAGTTGCGACTGTTGGGCTGCCAACAGACACGACTGCTGGGTCGAAAGGGTGCGACCTTTGGTTGGGTTCGAACTGTTGGGCACTCCTGGAAGGCTATATAAAGGGCTCCAATTCTCAATGAAAAAACCAACACAACAACAACACCAATCTTCTCTTCTCTCTCTGAATTCTGAATTGCAAATTAAGTTTTGCATTCTGAATTGCAAAGTAGAGTTCTGAAGTGAAGTGACTTCCAAAAGGGAGTTCTGAAGTGACTTCCAAACGGGAAGTGGGAAATCAGTAACTCGGTTTCCGAAGCGACTTCCAACAGAGATTCTGCAAAATTGTTCTGAAAGAGGAATCAGAAAATTCAACATATTCTTTTATAAGAATTGTTGTCTGAATCTGGTACTTCTGAAGAAAGATATTCTTCTACCTTCCATCGTCCTCAACAGTGGGTGCTCCTCCAGAAGAGTAAAGGCAAATATTCGTTTGAAATTTGTCCTTGTACCGCTGCTTCAAAGATCCTGTGAAGGTACTGGTTGACTAAGGTTCGACCGTACGGTGATTTGGTAGTGCTATCCAAATACCGTGAAAGAGTGTTATATCTTGGGAGACCAGCGTCCATTATCCCGTTAGCACCGGTGCGGGGGACGTAATTGTCTTAAGGAGATTCGCTCTAAGCGTACCTCACTCTAAATACTGTATAAGTGGATTAAGTCCTTTATACAGGGGATATACTTTATAGTATATAGAGACTGACTTGGATTCAGTCTAATTGGTGCTTTAACCAAGAAAGGAAATTGAAAGGGGTTTTTAAATTAAGGAACGTTCTATTGAACGGAAAACCTCCCACCTGATATTTGCCGACCTGGCCAATTAGATTGTTGATATCTCAGTGATCTTGATTAGTTGTCAGATTGATTCTTGTTAAGCAGATACCCAACAATCTTAAGACAATTAACGTTTCTTACTTGTTCTGCTTGAACTTGCAGAAAGAATGTCTGAGATAAATCAAGATACCTCCAGCAAGGCAACAAACATACCGCTCCAAGTTTGATGCCTACTCCACTTCCTAACCCGAAGCCGGAGAAGCCAGGAAATTTGATGGCACAAAATTCAAGAGGTGGCAACAGAAGATGCTCTTCTACTTGACCACTCTTCATCTGGCCAGATTCCTGGAGGAAAATCCACCAGAGCCTGTAACTGATGCATGGACTCAATGTGACTTCCTTTGCCGAAATTATGTTTTAAATGGACTGGATGACTCTATTTACAATGTCTACAGTCCTATCACAACGGCAAAGAAGTTATGGGCCAGTCTTGACAAGAAGTACAAGACTGAAGATGCTGGTACCAAGAAGTTCGTCGTTGGACGATTTCTGGAGTACAAAATGGTGGACAGTAAGACTGTAATCAGTCAGGTGCAAGAGTTCCAACTTATCTTGCATGAGATAGAAGCCGAAGGTATGATCCTACCTGAAAATTTTCAGGTTGCTACTATCGTGGAGAAACTCCCACCTGCGTGGAGAGATTTCAAGAACTACCTTAAGCACAAGCGAAAGGAGTTAAAGTGAAAGATCTCATTGTGAGACTTCGAATCGAACGAGGAGGACAACAGAAAGTCCGAGAAAAGGAGCAGTAAGAACTCCTACGAAGCAAAAGCAAATGTGATCGAGGACTCAAAGGGAAAGCGTCTACTTCCAAAGGCTTAAAGCGGAAGAAGACTTCCCAGGGGTACAAGGGCAAGGTCCAAGAAGGTAAGAACATGCGCTTCAAGGGAACCTGCTACATCTGCAACAAAGAGGGGCATAAGACGAATGAATGTCGCAGCCGCCTCAAAAAGAACAAGAAGAGCCACCCACAGGCAAAATTGACCGACCATGAGTCTCCAAGCCTTTCAGCTGTGGTGTCAGAAGTGAATCTGACAACCAACAATAAGGATTGGTGGGTAGACACTGGGGCTACTCGGCACATCTGCTCTGAGAAATTGTTATTCTCAGAATATCAAATACTAGAGCAAGATGAGCAACTATTCATTGGGAATTCAGCCGTCTCAAAGGTTGAAGGAAAGGGCAAGGTCATCCTGAAGTGGACATCGGGGAAAGAGCTTACTCTTAACGATGTCCTTCATGTTCCAGACATCCGCAAGAATCTGATCTCCGGATCAATACTTAGTAAGAAAGGATTTAGAATTGTATTTGAATCCGACAAATTTGTACTTACTAAGGGAGGGATGTATGTGGGAAAGGGCTATCTTGTTGATGGACTTTTAAAGCCAATGTTGCAGTGGTTGATAAAAAGTCCGTGTATTTGTACCCAAAGCTAATCAATAAAAGAAATTCTTCTGTTTATTTGCTTGAGTCTCCTAATTTCTGGCATGTTAGATTAGGGCATGTAAATTACAAGTCTTTAAAGAACTTATCTAATCTGGGATATATTCCTAAACTCAACTTGGAAGAAATTCGCAAGTGTGAGGTTTGTGTTGAGGCCAAGTTGGCTAAAAATTCATTTCACTCAATAGATCAAAATACAGAACCTTTAGGGTTAATTCATAGCGATCTATGTGACTTGAAGTTTATGCCAACTAGAGGCGGTAAAAAGTATTTCATTACTTTTATCGATGACTGTACAAGATACTGTTATGTGTATCTTTTGAACAGTAAGGATGAGGCAATAAATATGTTTACAACATATAAAGCCGAAGTTGAGAATCAACTCAACAAGAAAATCAAGATTCTAAAATCCGATAGAGGCGGAGAATATGAATCAAATGATTTTAGTGAGTTATGTGCTAGTTTGGTATAATACATCAAACTACAGCACCATACACTCCTCAGCAGAATGGAATTGCTGAACGGAAGAACAGAACTTTGAAGGAGATGGTTAATTCCATGCTCGTAAGTTCTGGAGCTCCGCAGAATTTGTGGGGGGAAGCTCTATTAACTGCAAATTATATTCTAAATAGAGTACCCCACAAGAAACTTGGTCTTATACCATTCGAGTTATGGCATGGAAGGACACCTTCCTACCATTACCTCAAAATGTGGGGGTGCCTTGCAAAAGTGCTAGCTCCATTACCTAAAAAGACTAAGTTGGAGCAAAAACTATGGACTGCGTATTCATAGGCTATGCCTTGAATAGTAGTGCCTACAGATTTCTGGTTCATAAAATCAGAAACACGAGATATTCATGTAAACGTGATTATCGAATCTCGAGATGCTGTGTTCTTTGAAGACATCTTTCCGTACAAACGGGAAGCAGATAAGACTTCTGGGAAAAGAACACACGAGATGGCGTTCAGGGACGAAAGCCCCGAGGAACCAATGTAAATGCGGAAATTGAACCAAGAAGAAGTCAGAGATCTAGAATCTCAAAATCTTTTGGTCCAGATTTCATAGCATACGCTATTGAGAGCGAGCCTCAAACAATTAAAGAGGCTATGTCAACCCCAGAAGCACAAATGTGGAAAGAAGCTATAAATAGCGAAATAGAATCCATACTAAGTAATCATACTTGGGAATTGGTAAACTTGCCTCTGGAAGTAAACCAATTGGGTGTAAGTGGATTTTCAAACGAAATTAAAACCCGATGGATCTATCGATAAGTACAAGGCTAGATTAGTAGCCAAGGGTTATCGACAAAAAGAAGGACTTGACTACTTCGATACTTATTCACCAGTAACAAGAATAACGTCCATACGGATGTTGATTGCGATTGCAGTATTGCACAACTTAGATATCCATCAAATGGATGTCAAGACTGCATTAAATGGTGAATTAAGTGAAGAGATATATATGGAGCAACCTGAAGGATTTAAAGTCAAGGGCCAAGAACACAAGGGGTGTAAATTGGTAAAATCCTTATACGGTTTAAAACAGGCTCCAAAATAATGGCATGAGAAATTTGATAGTGTCATGATCAAAGATGGATTCACTATCAATGAATGCGATAAGTGTGTTTACACGAAAACAGTTGGAGATGCATGTATCATTGTTTGTCTTTATGTAGACGACATGTTGATACTTGGGACTAATATTGAGATTATTAAGTCCACTAAAAGAATGTTATCCAACAGTTTTGACATGAAGGATCTGGGGGTTGCTGATGTAATTTTAGGAATTAAAATTACTAGAACACCAGATGGAATCAGTCTATCTCAATCTCACTACGTGGATAAGATGATAGAAAGATTCAAGGATCATGGGATAAAGGAGAATACAAATCCTTTTCTCCCACACGTCACCTTCATAAGAATACAGGAACTGGAATACGCCAGTTGGAGTATTCGCAGATTATCGGAAGTCTAATGTATTTGATGAATTGCACTAGACCCGATATTGCTTACGCTGTAAGCAAGTTAAGTAGATACACTAGTAATCCTAGTGATCTACATTGGACCGCTCTACTACGAGTATTGGGTTACGTATCACATACCAAGGAATATGCCTTAAGATATGGACAGTATCCACCTGTACTGGAAGGATACAGTGATGCTAATTGGATTGCAGATTCTGAGGAATCAAAATCAACTAGCGGATACGTATTTACTCTAGCAGGAGCAGCGGTATCATGGAAATCTTCTAAGCAAACATGTATTGCCGTTCCACTATGGAATCGGAATTCATAGCCTTAGATAGGCTGGAGAAGAAGCAGAATGGCTTCGACAACTCTTAGAAGATATACCATTATGGCAAAAGCCAGTGCCCGCTATATGTATACACTGCGATAATCAAGCAGCTATATCTAGGGCACAAAATGTTTTATACAACGGTAAGTCTAGACATATTCGTCGTAGACATAATACCGTGAAGCAGTTGCTCTCAAATGGAATTATCTCTATGACTTTGTATCGTCAAAGGATAATTTAGCGGATCCGCTTACTAAAGGTTTAAGTGGAGAGCGTATAAACTGTGCATCGAGGGGAATGGGTCTAAAGCCTAACCTTACCGAGTCAGCTTAATAGAAATCTCACTTAGCGACTGGAGATCCCACGGACTAAGTTCAAGAGGAAAAACTAGTTATGATTGACTCAGCAAGTAAGCACTTGGGAGCTTGACTCCAATCCATTCCTATGGTGCACATAAGTGCTTTTCTACAAGTGGGTTAAGGATAAGCTTAACGCTTTTAATGATGCCTATATCTTGTTACTAAACAAGTGGAGTAGAGTAGACTACTCTTAATAGGTCCATCACCTATGTGAGTATAGAGTTGGGTCGGCTCTTTGGGAATTTCTATGGAGGCTGTTATTCCCTAAAGATACTCTCTGAAACTAAGAATGTCCAGGGCCAAAACGGACACAACCGAGAACCAAAGTTGATTTGGAAAGTTACTGTGTGAAGCTTGTTGACTTGGCTTACACTAACGGCTAACAGTTCAAGACCTAGTTCACTGATTAGCCAGTAAGTCCGATAAAGCTTTCGCTATGGAAGGTTCAAGACCTAGTTCACCTATCCTTATGCAGTTTCTTTTCTCAAGTACCTTTCACAATAGAGTCGTCAGTCTTTGTGTGTCATTTCCTTGAATCTCCATTCATTGTGGGGGATTGTTGGAATTGAAGAATATAAAGGTGAATCTTCGAGTTGAATTATGGTAAAATCCGTTGATCAAATCAACCGGATGATGGTTGGAGTGTGTTCTCCTTCCATTTGTGATGAACGTGGTATATTCACATGTTCAATTCCGACTTCGAATGAATGAGATATTCAAGTCCAAAGATTGCCTAATTCAAAGCCAAATGGGACTAAAGGTTGCTACAAGCATTTAGTCCCACATTGGCCATGGGATTGAAGTCTATGGTGTATAAATAGAGAAAATTGAGAACAAAGGGCGTGCCTTGGGTACTTGGAGTTTTCGCGCGCGATTGGGAGGGATCTATGCCCGCCCACACGTGTGTGCGCGCGCGCCGCCGCTGGCGCGGCGGCGGCGGCTGCGGCCGGCCGGCGCCGGTGCCGGGCTCGGGCTCGGGTCTGGGTCTGGGTCTGGGTCTGGGTTCGGGTTCCCTACCTGGCCTGGTTCTTTTTGAATCGGGTCTCGCGGGTATGGATTGGAAGCATACCCGAACCGGACCCGCTCCGCTTCGGATCCAATCCGCCCGCCAATAGTCCGCTCCGCGTCAGTTGGACTGCCAACAGTTGCGACTGTTGGGCTGCCAACAGACGACTGCTGGGTCGAAAGGGTGCGACCTTTGGTTTGGGTTCGAACCTGTTGGGCACTCCTGGAAGGCTATATAAAGGGCTCCAATTCTCAATTGAAAAACCAACACAACAACAACACCAATCTTCTCTTCTCTCTCTGAATTCTGAATTGCAAATTAAGTTTGCATTCTGAGTTGCAAAGTAGAGTTCTGAAGTGAAGTGACTTCCAAAAGGGAGTTCTGAAGTGACTTCCAAATGGGAAGTGGGAAATCAGTAACTCGGTTTCCGAAGCGACTTCAACGGAGATTCTGCAAAATTGTTCTGAAAGAGGAATCAGAAAATTCAACATATTCTTTTATAAGAATTGTTGTCTGAATCTGGTACTTCTGAAGAAAGATATTCTTCTACCTTCCATCGTCCTCAACAGTGGGTGCTCCTCCAGAAGAGTAAAGGCAAATATCCGTTTGAAATTTGTCCTTGTACCGCTGCTTCAAAGATCCTGTGAAGGTACTGGTTGACTAAGGTTCGACCGTACGGTGATTTGTAGTGCTATCCAAATACCGTGAAAGAGTGTGTATCTTGGGAGACCAGCGTCCATTATCCCGTTAGCACCGGTGCGGGGGACGTAATTGTCTTAAGGAGATTCGCTCTAAGCGTACCTCACTCTAAATACTGTATAAGTGGATTAAGTCCTTTATACAGGGGATATACTTTATAGTATATCGAGACTGACTTGGATTCAGTCTAATTGGTGCTTTAACCAAGGAAGGAAATTGAAAGGTGGTTCTTAAATTAAGGAACGTTCTATTGAACGGAAAACCTCCCACCTAATATTTGCCGACCTGGCCAATTAGATTGTTGATATCTCAGTGATCTTGATTAGTTGTCAGATTGATTCTTGTTAAGCAGAATACCCAACAATTTTAAGACAATTACGTTTCTTACTTCTGTTCTACTTGAACTTGCAGAAAGAATGTCTGAGACAAATCAAGATACCTCCAGCAAGGCAACAAACATACCGCTCCAAGGTTTGATGCCTACTCCACTTCCTAACCCGAAGCCGGAGAAGCCAGGAAAATTTGATGGCACAGAATTCAAGAGGTGGCAACAGAAGATGCTCTTCTACTTGACCACTCTTCATCTGGCCAGATTCCTGGAGGAAAATCCACCAGAGCCTGCAACTGATGCATGGACTCAATGTGACTTCCTTTGTCGAAATTATGTTTTAAATGGACTGGATGACTCTATTTACAATGTCTACAGTCCTATCACAACGGCAAAGAAGTTATGGGCCAGTCTTGACAAGAAGTACAAGACTGAAGATGCTGATACCAAGAAGTTCGTCGTTGGACGATTTCTGGAGTACAAATGGTGGACAGTAAGACTGTAATCAGTCAGGTGCAAGAGTTCCAACTTATCTTGCATGAGATAGAAGCCGAAGGTATGATCCTACCTGAAAATTTTCAGGTTGCTACTATCGTGGAGAAACTCCCACCTGCGTGGAGAGATTTCAAGAACTACCTTAAGCACAAGCGAAAGGAGTTAAAGTGAAAGATCTCATTGTGAGGCTTCGAATCGAGGAGGACAACAGAAAGTCCGAGAAAAGGAGCAGTAAGAACTCCTACGAAGCAAAAGCAAATGTGATCGAGACTCAAAGGGAAAGCGTCTACTTCCAAAGGCTTAAAGCGGAAGAAGACTTCCCAGGGGTACAAGGGCAAGGTCCAAGAAGGCAAGAACATGCGCTTCAAGGGAACCTGCTACATCTGCAACAAAGAGGGGCATAAGACGAATGAATGTCGCAGCCGCCTCAAAAAGAACAAGAAGAGCCACCCACAGGCAAACTTGACCGACCATGAGTCTCCAAGCCTTTCAGCTGTGGTGTCAGAAGTGAATCTGACAACCAACAATAAGGATTGGTGGGTAGACACTGGGGCTACTCGGCACATCTGCTCTGAGAAATTGTTATTCTCAGAATATCAAATACTAGAGCAAGATGAGCAACTATTCATTGGGAATTCAGCCGTCTCAAAGGTTGAAGGAAAGGGCAAGGTCATCCTGAAGTGGACATCGGGGAAAGAGCTTACTCTTAACGATGTCCTTCATGTTCCAGACATCCGCAAGAATCTGATCTCCGGATCAATACTTAGTAAGAAAGGATTTAGAATTGTATTTGAATCCGACAAATTTGTACTTACTAAGGGAGGGATGTATGTGGGAAAGGGTTATCTTGTTGATGGACTTTTTAAAGCCAATGTTGCAGTGGTTGATAAAAAGTCCGTGTATTTGTACCCAAAGCTAATCAATAAAAGAAATTCTTCTGTTTATTTGCTTGAGTCTCCTAATTTGTGGCATGCTAGATTAGGGCATGTAAATTACAAGTCTTTAAAGAACTTGTCTAATCTGGGATATATTCCTAAACTCAACTTGGAAGAAATTCGCAAGTGTGAGGTTTGTGTGAGGCCAAGTTGGCTAAAAATTCATTTCACTCAATAGATCGAAATGCAGAACCTTTAGGGTTAATTCATAGCGATCTATGTGACTTGAAGTTTATGCCAACTAGAGGCGGTAAAAAGTATTTCATTACTTTTATCGATGACTGTACAAGATACTGTTATGTGTATCTTTTGAACAGTAAGGATGAGGCAATAAATATGTTTACAACATATAAAGCCGAAGTTGAGAATCAACTCAACAAGAAAATTAAGATTCTAAAATCCGATAGAGGCGGAGAATATGAATCAAATGATTTTAGTGAGTTATGTGCTAGTTTTGGTATAATACATCAAACTACAGCACCATACACTCCTCAGCAGAATGGAATTGCTGAACGGAAGAACAGAACTTTGAAGGAGATGGTTAATTCCATGCTCGTAAGTTCTGGAGCTCCGCAGAATTTGTGGGGGGAAGCTCTATTAACTGCAAATTATATTCTAAATAGAGTACCCCACAAGAAACTTGGTCTTATACCATTCGAGTTATGGCATGGAAGGACACCTTCCTACCATTACCTCAAAATGTGGGGGTGCCTTGCAAAAGTGCTAGCTCCATTACCTAAAAAGACTAAGTTGGGAGCAAAAACTATGGACTGCGTATTCATAGGCTATGCCTTGAATAGTAGTGCCTACAGATTTCTGGTTCATAAATCAGAAATACCAGATATTCATGTAAACATGATTATCGAATCTCGAGATGCAGTGTCTTTGAAGACATCTTTCCGTACAAACGGGAAGCAGATAAGACTTCTGGGAAAAGAACACACGAGATGGCGTTCAGGGACGAAAGCCCCGAGGAACCAATTGTAAATGCGAAAATTGAACCAAGAAGAAGTCAGAGATCTAGAATCTCAAAATTTTGGTCCAGATTTCATAGCATACGCTATTGAGAGCGAGCCTCAAACATTTAAGAGGCTATGTCAACCCCAGAAGCACAATGTGGAAAGAAGCTATAAATAGCGAAATAGAATCCATACTAAGTAATCATACTTGGGAATTGGTAAACTTGCCTCCTGGAAGTAAACCAATTGGGTGTAAGTGGATTTTCAAACGAAAATTAAAACCCGATGGATCTATCGATAAGTACAAGGCATGATTAGTAGCCAAGGGTTATCGACAAAAAGAAGGACTTGACTACTTCGATACTTATTCACCAGTAACAAGAATAACGTCCATACGGATGTTGATTGCGATTGCAGTATTGCACAACTTAGATATCCATCAAATGGATGTCAAGACTGCATTCTTAAATGGTGAATTAAGTGAAGAGATATATATGGAGCAACCTGAAGGATTTAAAGTCAAGGGCCAAGAACACAAGGTGTGAATTGGTAAAATCCTTATACGATTTAAAAACAGGCTCCAAAACAATGGCATGAGAAATTGATAGTGTCATGATCAAAGATGGATTCACTATCAATGAATGCGATAAGTGTGTTTACACGAAAACAGTTGGAGATGCATGTATCATTGTTTGTCTTTATGTAGACGACATGTTGATACTTGGGACTAATATTGAGATATTAAGTCCACTAAAAGAATGTTATCCAACAGTTTGACATGAAGGATCTGGGGGTTGCTGATGTAATTTTAGGAATTAAAATTACTAGAACACCAGATGGAATCAGTCTATCTCAATCTCACTACGTGGATAAGATGATAGAAAGATTCAAGGATCATGGGATAAAGGAGAATACAAATCCTTTTCTCCCACACGTCCACCTTCATAAGAATACAGGAACTGGAATACGCCAGTTGGAGTATTCGCAGATTATCAGAAGTCTAATGTATTTGATGAATTGCACTAGACCCGATATTGCTTACGCTGTAAGCAAGTTAAGTAGATACACTAGTAATCCTAGTGATCTACATTGGACCGCTCTACTACGAGTATTGGGTTACGTATCACATACCAAGGAATATGCCTTGAGATATGGACAGTATCCACCTGTACTGGAAGGATACAGTGATGCTAATTGGATTGCAGATTCTGAGGAATCAAAATCAACTAGCGGATACGTATTTACTCTAGCAGGAGCAGCGTTATCATGGAAATCTTCTAAGCAAACATGTATTGCCCGTTCCACTATGGAATCGGAATTCATAGCCTTAGATAAGGCTGGAGAAGAAGCAGAATGGCTTCGACAATTCTTAGAAGATATACCATTATGGCAAAAGCCAGTGCCCGCTATATGTATACACTGCGATAATCAAGGAGCTATATCTAGGGCACAAAATGTTTTATACAACGGTAAGTCTAGACATATTCGTCGTAGACATAATACCGTGAAGCAGTTGCTCTCAAATGGAATTATCTCTATTGACTTTGTATCGTCAAAGGATAATTTAGCGGATCCGCTTACTAAAAGTTTAAGTGGAGAGCGTATAAACTGCGCATCGAGGGGAATGGGTCTAAAAGCCTAACCTTACCGAGTCAGCTTAATGGAAACCTCACTTAGCGACTGGAGATCCCACGGACTAAGTTCAAGAGGAAAACTAGTTATGATTGACTCAGCAAGTAAGCACTTGGGAGCTTGACTCCAATCCATTCCTATGGTGCACATAAGTGCTTTTCTACAAGTGGGTTAAGGATAAGCTTAACGCTTTTAATGATGCCTATATCTTGTTACTAAACAAGTGGAGTAGAGTAGACTACTTTAATAGGTCCATCACCTATGTGAGTATAGAGTTGGGTCGGCTCTTTGGGAATTTCTATGGAGGCTGTTATTCCCTAAAGATACTCTCTGAAACTAAGAATGTCCAGGGCCAAAACGGACACAACCGAGAACCAAAGTTGATTTGGAAAGTTACTGTGTGAAGCTTGTTGACTTGGCTTATACTAACGGCTAATAGTTCAAGACCTAGTTCACTGATTAGCCAGTAAGTCCGATAAAGCTTTCGCTATGGAAGGTTCAAAACCTAGTTCACCTATCCTTATGCAGTTTCTTTTCTCAAGTACCTTTCACAATAGAGTCAGTCTCTTTGTGTGTCATTTCCTTGAATCTCCATTCATTGTGGGGGATTGTTGGAATTGAAGAATATAAAGGTGAATCTTCGAGTTGAATTATGGTAAGATCCGTTGATCAAATCAACTGGATGATGGTTGGAGTGTGTTCTCCTTCCATTTGTGATGAACGTGGTATATTCACATATTCAATTCCGACTTCGAATGAATGAGATATTCAAGTCCAAAGATTGCCTAATTCAAAGCCAAATGGGACTAAAGGTTGCTACAAGCATTTAGTCCCACATTGGCCATGGGATGGAAGTCTATGGTGTATAAATAGAGAAAATTAAGAACAAAGGGCGTGCCCTTTGGGTACTTGGAGTTTTCGCGCGCGATTGGGAGGGATCTATGCCCGCCCACACTTGTGTGCGCGCGCGCGCGCCGCCGCTGGTGGCGGCGGCGGCCGGCCGGCGCCGGCGCCGGTGCCGGTGCCGGTGCCGGGCTCGGGCTCGGGCTCGGGCTCGGGTCTGGGTCTGGGTTCGGGTTCGGGTTCCTACCTGGCCTGGTTCTTTTTGAATCGGGTCTCGCGGGTATGGATTGCAAGCATACCCGAACTGGACCCGCTCCGCGTCAGTTGGACTGCAACAGTGCGACTGTTGGGCTGCCAACAGACACGACTGCTGGGTCGAAAGGGTGCGACCTTTGGTTTGGGTTCGAACCTGTTGGGCACTCCTGGAAGGCTATATAAAGGGCTCCAATTCTCAATTGAAAACCAACACAACAACAACACCAATCTTCTCTTCTCTCTCTGAATTCTGAATTGCAAATTAAGTTTTGCATTCTGAATTGCAAAGTAGAGTTCTGAAGTGAAGTGACTTCCAAAAGGGAGTTCTGAAGTGACTTCCAAACGGGAAGTGGGAAATCAGTAACTCGGTTTCCGAAGCGACTTCCAACGGAGATTCTGCAAAATTGTCTGAAAGAGGAATCAGAAAATTCAACATATTCTTTTATAAGAATTGTTGTCTGAATCTGGTACTTCTGAAGAAAGATATTCTTCTACCTTCCATCGTCTCAATAGTGGGTGCTCCTCCAGAAGAGTAAAGGCAAATATTCGTTTGAAATTTGTCCTTGTACCGCTGCTTCAAAGATCCTGTGAAGGTATTGGTTGACTAAGGTTCGACCGTACGGTGATTTGGTAGTGCTATCCACATACCGTGAAAGAGTGTTGTATCTTGGGAGACCAGCGTCCATTATCCCGTTAGCACCGGTGCGGGGGACGTAATTGTCTTAAGGAGATTCGCTCTAAGCGTACCTCACTCTAAATACTGTAAGTGGATTAAGTCCTTTATACAGAGGATATACTTTATAGTATATCGAGACTGACTTGGATTCAGTCTAATTGGTGTTTTAACCAAGGAAGGAAATTGAAAGGTGGTTCTTAAATTAAGGAACGTTCTATTGAACGGAAACTTCCCACCTGATATTTGCCGACCTGGCCAATTAGATTGTTGATATCTCAGTGATCTTGATTAGTTGTCAGATTGATTCTTGTTAAGCAGAATACC